>VXAC01007107.1:20779-40195 GCA_013399225.1 Rhipidura dahli | reverse complement strand
AGGAAGGGAGGGAGGGGGCTCACAGGCGGCGGGGGCCGGGAAGAGGGGATGGCAGGATAGGAGAGGAGAGATGAGGACGGGAGGAAGAGGGGGAGGGGGCGAGAGCGGGCGGCTGCTGGAGGGAACGAGTGGTCTCGGGGAGCGACCGGCTCAGGTAGAGCTGATCCCAAAGGGGGTTCTGCGCATTCCATCGCTTCCCCCGGTCTTCCGCAATCTCTGGGAACTGCGCCGTGGGATGGACACAAGCCCGTGCAGAGAGGCTTGGCAGCAAAATCCCTCCCTGGGAAAGCACACGGGGCTCCCAACGAAAGTGCTGGTCCCAAGGGTGAGTCCCCGAGGGAAGGGGACCGGACCCCCACACCTGCCCCGCCAGCGGGGTCTGGCACAGAACGCCGGGCGAAATCCCGAGACCTGAGAGCTCCTTCCCGGCTCGTATCAGCTCGGGCTCGAGGGTTGGTGGTTTTGCCATCAAAAGCACCAAGAGCAGGAATGTGTGATACTGGATGAGGTGGCACTGTCCTTCAGGAGTAGATTCTTTAAGTTCACACCTGAAAGTTTTACTTGTTGTCCACCTGCTGTTTCTCCCTACAAAACCATCTCTACAAAACCCCCTCTGAGGAAATTTGCTGCTTGCTTTTTAAGGCCAAGAGCATGCATTTACCTAGATGTGCCGAATAGTTAGCCAGCAGTAAGAAGCAAATAAAAGCAATGAAAACAAAACCGTGGTCCTGCTGACAGTCCCTGAGTGCTGGCTACTGGTCATTGCAATAACAACAGGACACAATCTGGTTTTGTCATCGGGGAAGATTTATCCCTTTGAACCACAGCTCTAGGGTGGTGAATACCTCACCAATACAACCCATGGCATATTATGGCAACCAGAAAACTTTCTTCTTTTTTGTGTTTAAACAAAACTGGAGCATGTAACAGTTTCATTTAGCTCCACGCACATTTTATCTGTCACTTCTAATTCTGGGATGAGGAACAGCAGCCACATTTCGTTATCTCTGAAATAAAACCCACTAGCCAAGAGGTCATGAAGCCACTCTCTTGTTCAACTTACTGCCCTGCTTTGATGGTCCGGTGGCTCTAACAGAGGCTCCATTTACAGACCAGTGTTCTGACAGATCAGAAGCTGATTCTGTTGAAATTTGTAAGGTTAGCAAAAGTAATTTTGCGTGGGAGGATCACAGTCTTTAAAGACCATGAGAAATGAAAAGTATTTAATGAAGGAACTAATTTATGAAGACAACTGGGTAGGAGAGTTCAGCATCCTCCTGATCGTAAGTGAGGTTTGGAAATTCTTCAAAACAGAAGCTGTTAAATCTGTCATGAATGAAATGCAACTGAGAGACAGGGAAAGAGAAGGATTCCATGCCACCTTGGGTGAATAACTATCTCCAGAAAATGCAAAGAATAAGTAGATAGGACACAAACAATCAAAAGGAAGGAACTGATTTGAGATAAGCTCAGGGTCTTGGATCTCAGGAAGCAGAGGGATAAAGAAGCTATTCCTAGAAGTTAAACACAGCACATCTGGAAAAAGACAACACTTGAAAATCTTTTAGGGGAAAAAAAAAACCCCAAACAAACAATGAAACAAATAACCAACATCCCCCCAAAAGTTAGGCAATTACACAGCAAGGGTGGGCTAGAAATTAGGGAGTGGGAAAGTTATGGTTTAAAGCCAAGAGAGACATAATTTGAAACTGGAAATACTGAGCACAGCAACAAAAGCAAAGTCAGCAGATACCAGTGATTTGTAAAGTGATTTGTAAGACTCAAGAGACCTCCTTGCACTCAAACCTGAAGAGAACTAGGGAGCCCCTTGCTAGATTTTTGAAAGGAACTAGAACACAAAACTATAAAACATTCACTGGGTGAGATTGGGCGAGATGCCTTACTTTTGATAAGTTTGGTCTCTGCAAATATAAATAGAAATTAATGCTTACCAAGAAAGCTGTCTTTGTTAGAATGGGGATCATAAATACTTTTTTATAGGTAACAAGGACCAGACATGATTTAAAATAATGATTATGTTCTGATCATTCATGTTAGAACTACATGTGTTAAATTTGGAATAGCTGCCCATAAAAGCCACTGCTATGGTAAAGGGGGAAAAATCCCTGCCAAAGGGCTTGGGTTCTTTAGCTAACAGCTGTTCTCTTAAAAATAGGGAAGGAAATTAATAGAAAAAAGTGCAACATGATAAAAAAAAGTAGTACTACAATTAAGAGTTTCTTGGGTAAGACAGGAACACAGCTCTGCATTAGAAAAAGTAGAACCTAAGACTTTAAGTACTTGTGGGATGAAACTGGATACCTTCAGGAAAGATATGGTAGGTAATGACTTCCAGCTCTTGAAAAGCATTTTTATCTGCTGATCCCAGAGACTCTGTCCCATCCTATTCCCTGCCTGTTATAAAATAGAAAAGCTTCTTTCACAGAGTATGCCATGACATATTAGCATGACATAGATGATGCAAAAGGGTGAGTGATGCCTCTTTTTGCTCTAGCTGAACTTCCACTTCAAGTCTGACAATTCCAATAAAAATTGCTCAAAACATTATATACAACTGATATTCAGGAAACACGAAAGTGCACATCTGCATAAAGAAAATGTTTCAAGAGAAAAACTCAAAATGCAGATTATTTTTTAATCCACACTTTTCCCAAGTGATTACATTTTCTTCCCAAACAAGGGTGGAAGGTACTTTTAAATAAAGCCAGTCATATTATTTTGACATTTTGAAAAAAAGTAAAAACGTGAACAATCATTTTGCTAATGCAGAATCCCATTAAAATGGACTCAAAATAACGTGCAAATAATTTCTTACAGTGCTGAAAATGATGTCTCTCAATGGCCACGTTTATTTGACAAGTAAAAACATTCTCAGCTATTCATTACTTGAGTCACCAAAACCAACCAGTGGTGGATGTCTAAATCAGTACAGGTATTAAAAGTAGAAGTGACAAGACAATGCAGGATTAAAAATCTCTTTTCAGCTGTTCCCTCTTCCTCACTGGACTGAATCCATACCTGAGCATTTTCAGTCACCGCCCAACACTCACTTGGTAAAGTTCTCTGGTATCTTCACCACAGATCTATTTTAAAGTATTTTTGGAAAAGACCTTGGAAATTCATTTGATTGATCCTCTTTGCTGCAAAGTAACAAGCAAGTTAACCGTTTAACTTGTACCTCAAGCACAGGAATTCTCCACAGCTGCAGGTGATCTGCTGCAGATGCCAGTAGTTCTACCACTAAAAAGTGTTGAGCTGCATCCTCTTTTTGCTTGTTTGGTTGATTTTACCTTTGCTTTCTTTTCTTTTTACCATTTGTCTAATATATCTGACCATTTTGATTTCTAATCCTGTCCTCCAGTGTAATTATGCTATCTCCAGATAATCATTAATCTGGAAATGGAATAAACAACATAAAATGGAACATTTTAGTGATTTTTTTTCTTACTTAGAAGGATACCATTTGAGACTGTTTCAAAGGCTCAGATGAGGTAGTCAATACCTTTTTTTTTAAATTCAGTCTGTCTGCTTTGTTCTCTGCCTGTGCCTTCCTTGCTTTTGATGAAATTCTTGTGGTTAGTTCTGATGCTCTTGTTTTCACATGGAAACTTGAATTATTTAATTTTTCAGCATTATTTCAGGCCAGGAAATTAGATTAGTTGGCCTAGCTTCCTTTTCTCCCAGCCTTTAAATATAGGCACTGTTTTGGTATATGCCTAAAATTAGGTAAACAAAAACCAAAAACTAGCAAACAAAAAGAGATAAAACTAATTTATTCCTACTCTAAATTCATTCTCAATAAAAAATAAATAAGTAAAGAGTTATGATTTCCTCTTGACTGTGTTCATCTATAAAATTTCAATGCATATAAAGGATAATACAGCCATTTAAGAAGCAATTTTGATTCACATTTTTTACTAATTCACACATATATACATGTGAATATATTATTCAATATAAAGTCCCTTGCAACAAATAGATAAATTATTCCATAGAGTTTCAGTTTTATCACTTATGAAATTCAAAAACATTTTAGTAGTGGTTTCAAAGTAATGCTTTCACTGCAGAAGGAAAAAAGTATATGTTGACTGAGGCATATTGAAAAGGAATAAAACCATTAAGTCTGGGTTATAAAATAGAGGAAGATACTTAAGACAACAATTTGAAAAAAGCAAAAAAAGTGTTGAAAGAGGTCACAAGAGAACTGTTCCATGCAAATAAACAAAAATATCTCTCAATGCTGCAAAGCTTCAGCTACAAAAGGGTTACCCAGCTTAGAATGTCTAATTCTTTACCTTTGTGACACAGATAAAATGTAAACAAGGCAAGATATCCTGGCACATCATTCCAGAAGTGACTTGTGTGTTCTGCCTGTAATACCTCATATTATTTGGGATTTTTTTTTTTTAGCATAGGAGAAGTAGGGTGGACCACTCTGCACCGATTCTTCTTTGTTTTTAAGTGATTGCAAACAGAAGTTAAATGTTCCAAATCTAGACATCTCTACTATCAGTAATTAAATCCTACTTTAAGGTCTGAAATCTGTCAACAAAAGGAAGGACTTGAGGTAGTTAAAAAAAAAAATCAAACCACTCTCTCTTTTTTTTCTATATACAGAAGAAGTTTAACAAAATTTTATGTGCGAAAATGAATAATAGAAATAAGAAATAAAGTCTGTATATAAGTATTAAATGAAACAGGAGGTTAAAGCTATCCCTATGCAGAGTTCAAACACTTCAGTGTCTATTTTAAATTTATTGAAGTTAAGCAAGATAAAAACCACAAGAGATATTATTGGATATTCTGTTTCATCTTTGGGGGAAAAAAACCCCACATAACTGCTACAGTAATTCCCAGGTTAAGAAGATGTGTATAGTTAATGATTAATTTATTTTATCTTATTCTAGAAGCTCTTCTCTGGGGAGTCTGTAGGCGAAGCAGGTAAAAGAGTTCAGTTACTCAGGAGAAGCTTCATCTGGCATTAAACTTGAACAATATGATTTTAGTTACTTAAACACATTAATAATTTTATAGCTGGATGATTTAAAGTAGTTGTCCGAGCATTATTTTCTGACACAGCTTCTCTTGAACAACATATTTAAAAAGAGAGGATTCAGCTATCCTGAATCTCACTGAGGTGACATGTTCTCTGATAACCCCTGAATTAAGCAATATAATTATCTAAATATAAATAATCCCGAACAAAAAAAAAAATTAGCAAAAGTTTTCTGTGGTGATCACTTTGTGTTCTTCCTGTCTGATGAACCCATTGATCTTAGAGGTCTTTTCCAACCTTCACAACTCCATGATACCATGATTGGTTTTGCATACAAGAGCAAAACTTTGTTTTTACCAAATTAAAATAGGTTCATGGGATATAAGTACAGGTAGACTTTGATTGGTTACATGCTGTAAGACTCATGCAAATGCTGAGTTCATGGAATCCTGGAATCCCAGAACAGTTCAGGTGGAAAGGGATCACAGCATCTGGTCCCACCTCGCTGCTCAAGCAGAGAAATAAAGTCTATTATGTATTTTATATAAAAGTCTAGTATACAATATTTTAAAATAGCATTATGGAATGTTTAAAACACCTGTGATGGCACTACATATACAAAGAACAACTCAAAGTTTGCATTAATGTGTTTCAGCAGCTCTACACCAGCATGTTGTAATTATAAATTTTTATATACAGCACGCCCTTCCTATAGACTGTAGGAAGGAAAAAGAATAGGTCATGCAGCAGTGCAAATTCCATAAGAAAACTGGCAGAAATGTCTGTCATGTGGCCTTCCAGAAAGAAGGATTTTTTGAGTACACTGAAGCTCCCAAATGCAGCTGTATTGCCTGCAAATATAGGTGTAAGGTCTGGTGTAGAAGCTGCTACAGATAACCCCTTAAAAATATCCAAAGATATCTAAAGATTCAAAGACTTTAAAACAACATGTTACTGCCTGCTTTTATTTTTACTTCCTTAAAAACTTAATTTCAGTCCTTTTAAATATTACACCCTATGGTACAATCAGTCCTGATGTTTTTATTAGGTAAAACAAATCTGGACTCAAGATTACAGACTCTCAGTTTGCAGACACATGAATCTCAATGTATGAGGGGGAGAAGCCATACTAATTCCATACAGATGTCCTGCTGCATTCCTGTAAATTTTCAGACTGAAAAGGAAATGCTGGTTACACCCCTTTCCCCTTCAGCCTATGGTAGAACATTTCACAGATTGCATCCGTGTTTTGCATGCAGAGAAAATCAGTCACAGATCTCTCTTTGCTAACTCAAGTGTCATATTTATTTCATACATATATATTTATTTATCTGTTATATATATTTAATTTTTTTAACAATCTAGGAAAACTAGCTTTTGGGATTCAGATTTTTTTTTTCCAACATGCAAACACAAAAATAGGAACAGTTTTAGTCTCTTAGATGTCCTTGTTTGCCTAGGAAAAGAGCATATTTGTATTTTTATGTGTGCAAATGTACAAATACGGTTCCACAAATGTAACGTGAATATTTCTCAGAATAACTTGGTCCACCTAAAACACCTGAACTAATAAAATGTGACAATGCTTACCGTAGCCCAGAAGGTTCTTTGCACAGAATAAGACTTCCGTGATAGAGTAGCTCAGAGCAGCAGCTAAAACCAAACCATGTTCTCCACTGACTTCCACTGGCACAGAATCTAGTGGAAAAATATATCTGAATGTAAAGAAAACATTTTTTTTTAAAATCTCCTTAATCCATAGATTGAAATCTGCTTATCAAATTCCTTGAATGTCATTCGAGACCATCTTAACTTAAAAAAAATTCTGCTATTATTTACAGCTGCTACTCTTTTTTATATTATTACAGTGACATCTAGGGGTTTTGTTCATGAATGAACAATGAATGTCTTGATCACAAATTATTATCAATATAAAAAGGGCAAGAATTGTTTAGCAGAGGCTGCACACAAGAAATGCTGCTAATCTTGGCAGGTGGAATCAGTAGGCACATTATGCATAGCTACTTAAAATCTTAGAGCTATATGAATGAGGGGGGAGAAAGGATGTTTTAAAGATATTTTCCAAAAGAGGGAAAAAAAAGGCAGAAATGTATCAAGTTTTTACAGATACTTGTCTATGAGGGTTTGTTCTGCCGGCCAGCAAAAGGCAGTCTCCTGATACCAAAGAGGGGTAACTGCAAGATTCTTACAAAGTTGGTGTCACACAACCTATATTTGATACAATGTAGGATGTGGAATCAGCAAAACAATATTTTCAGGAGCAAATAAGCAAATAATTTGTGGTATTTAGCCTGTCTTTGTGAGAAAGTTGATTCTGGCATTCACATTACTCAAACAGCTCAGTGATAAGGACTGGTAGAGCTTTCAATTTGCAGCAGAAAACTGTCTACCATAAGGCTACAATTTATTTTGTTACTTAGTTATTTACTTACTCACTTTCCTGTATTCTCATTAAGTTAAAACAGAATTCAAAAACTACAATGCAATACTCTCTCTTAAAAAAATTAAAGCACTGTGATAAAAATCAGTCCCTCAATAAAGGTAATCTAAAATTAAATTGCCTAGTTGAGACATGCTAAAGCAAACATACCAAACTTCATAACAAAACACTATCAGTTACTTTGATTATTTCACAACCAACAATTTCCATCACTAACAATTCTGTAAATCCATATTCCTTTTGATAAAATATTACAGAATTGAATAAATAAACCTGGAATTAATATACTAAGTAAACCAAGAACCAAAACATGTTATATCTGTATAAATTAATACTACTGCAAATATTACATTTAATTTGTAAAAAAAAAATTTTAAAAAATGTTCATTGTCCTTTGCTTTCTTTCTACCAAGAAAATGCTGGAATAATTTTTCAAAACATGGAAGTAACAAAAAGAGTCAAGCCTAGGCTGCAATTCTCCAATAAACCACAGGCTCAGTCTCGCTTCATGGGGACTGATCTTGCTACAGAAATCAGAAGAAACAATGTCTTGTTTATGACCATCATAAAGAAAATGAAGGAGCATGAAAAAAGAGGTGGGCAGTGGTGGTGTTTGGGTACATAACTTTAGCCCCTCTGCACCTAATTTCTTGTCGAGTGTGTAAGTTATGTGTGCTAATGCTATTAGACTGAAGCAGAGAAATGTGAATGATGCTGAAATAAACTTCAGGAAATTCTGTAAAGTTGGATCAAGGCAAGGAAATACTAACTTATCCTCTAAGGAGCTTTAGATATGAGGATTTTCCTGTATATTGTTAGTGACTATAAGGGTAGAAAGGCAGATAATATGGGTATCACCTTCACCACAGTTAGAAATTTTGTCATTATAAACTTGAAGTGCCCACACTTCACCCTGGCTACCAAATACAGCTGTTAGCATAAAAACCACTGTGAAAGCTATCAGAATGTGATTTTGTACCCCACAATTGTCACTGTCACTCAATTTACACTGGTTGCTTGTGCAGGCTTTGCTGACATATTCTGTTTACAATATATTTTCCTTTTATAGACACATGTAAAATTAATTTATAGCTCTCAAATATGTGCAGAGGCTTTCCCTACCTAGGCTGAGTTTTGGGAACTCAGGAAAAAGGTGCCAGACATCTGCCAGACTTGTTGGTTCACAGTTCATTTGACAGGAGGTCCTAAACTGATGATTTCTTGAAGACAGACGGTGTTACACGCTTGTTACTGGTTATAGCAGTCAAAATATTAAAAAGATTTCCAGTTAAAACAGACAACATAATTTGGGGGGTGACCACTCATGGCAGTGAGCTTTATCGTGCTACAGCATTCCTAGAAGGCATCTCTTTCATCAGTCAGCAGAAATTTGAATTTCATACATTGTCAGTATTAGTGGTGCAAGGCTGAGGTGGGGGGCAGTTTTCGGGACTCATGTGACCACCTCCCACCAAATTTTTATCCCTCATGGAACTGCAAAATTGTCATCAATGTTGTCACCAATGTTCATAAATTTAGGACTGTGAGCATTATTCTACACATGCAGCCATTTCTACTTCAGCCTAAAACTTAGTGCACTTAGATTCAAATGACAGATCTTACCCTCACCTAAAAATGGCAACATAACTCATACCTGTCTGCTAGCAGAAAAGCTGAACTGTCTTTAGCATAACAGCTCCTGAGAACCTCTATCTAGCACTCTCCACTAATGAATTCTGAAAGTTAAATTTTTCAGTATTTTGCAGACTAAGGCAAAGATTTCAAAATCTCAGGCTGCTTCTGCACAATTAAAAATGCATTGTTTTTTCAGGTGTGAGGTCCACTTTATATCCCAGGACAAAACCAATAATAAAAGACTATAAATTCAGTCTAGGGAGGGACAATTTTTAAAAAGTACTATTCCTACATCTGCAGGAAACAAATTCAGTGCCACTTAAAGTGCCACTGTAAGAAAATGGACCTCTGAAAGCTAAGCAGATTGAGAATTTTTCTTGGAAATGTGTGAAGATGTATCTTCTAGGGGCTTTTTTTCATTTCTAAAAGTTCCTTTTCAAGACTAGAAGTCCATTTGTTGTGGCATAAAGAGTTCAGCAGAACACATAAAATTTGGGATGAATTACATCCTGTTTTTGTGATAGGAATTTCATGTCATATCTTCAGTGTTTGGGGGTCTCAGGCAAGGACATATACACAGAGTAAGATTTCATAGTCCATAAATTCAGTGAAACAGCTCTGATAATGACTAAATACTATAATAACAACATATTATTAATAACAATCCTGAGAATATAGTGTGCAGCCTACAGTGGAGTAACTGACCAAGACATGCAGCTGGCTGAACCATACCTGGCAGTGGCATGCTGCAGTTAGCTAACTATGAAAATGAGTAAAAAGGTCTAAAATTAGCAGTTACAAGTTTTCTACTACTTTACTGGTTACCTAGAGAACACCACGAAAACAAGGGAATGTTTGTATGTTATTGAACCAATAAAATAACTAGAAATAATTTTCATGAAACCACCAGATTAATCTTCAGGAAATGGTCAGATTTCATGGGCAGATTTCATGAAATCACCAAATTCACCAGTTGGACTTCATGGTCTGACTTTCAGAAGTGCATGGTGTCTCTGTTTCTCTCAGATGACACTGGTTTTGGTAAAATCACCTGCTGTTGGTGTTTCTCACAGGTCCAGCCAGCAGCTGTAATTCAATAAAGATAATGACATTTTTTTCTCTAAGCCATCATTATGCCTTTGCATTGCTGGCTGGATCAGTAGCTGAGCTGGTTTCCAGCAGTTTAGTCATGGGTGATGGATCATGAAGATTGCAACAGCCTCCTTTTTCTAAGGATATCTGAGCCACTTGGAATTTCTACTATGCCATACAATTGTGCAGCTTCTGATCCTGGCCAATCTAGAAAACATGGATTGTAATTTGTGTTAGTCCAGGATGTCTTCCCAGGTGATCTGGCACAGCCCCTTCGGTAAGGGGAAGCTCAGATCTAGTCTCAGCCCAAAAACTGGAACCCTCATTAGTCTGAACAAGTACAGCCATTCCTGTCTCCCTGAGTCCGTCATGTAATGGAATAACTTTTACCCCATATACAGGCAAAAAAAAAAAAAAAAAAAAAAATTACTGGAAGTCAAAATCCTTTTAATGGCATGGAATGGGGATCTGGAATGCTGTCTGCATGCTCTGGGTTGTCAGGTATGGATTCTCATCCTAACTAATTTCCATGTGAATGACTTTGGATAACTGCAAAGCTGTATGAGATAACGCCCTGTAAATAACAATGGGTGAAAACAGTTTGAGCAGAAACAGACAATAAAATTTCTGTATGTACATAAGAAGTAATACTCCTTCTGTAGCTCAGACAAAATATGTGCAAGCCTCACTTTTGACTTCTCAGGAGAATCTTCTTTTTCCTAGAAGAAAGATGTGGGCTATGGCAGCAAGTTCCTCACAGCTCTTCTGCATTCCTTCTGGTTCTCTGCTGCAGAAGCCAGCAAATGTGTGGTCACTCCTGGGGTGCGTTAGGCAATCATCGGAGCACAGATGCCAAGCTCTGGAATGATTTTCCAGGACTGATGTATGGTACTGTAGTTGTCTGCCTGGCTGGATTTCCTCATGCTCCAGCCTGGCCCCACATTTGGCTGCCAAAACTACTGAAGGATTTGCCAACAGGACTGGTGTCAGGATTAGTCTGGTTTGCTGTGCTGGCCATCAGGATGCTGTGATCTTTCAATTTTCCTTTCACAAAAGGGGAAAAAAATTGTGTTTCAGAACAAAATTCTAGAAGTGTGAGGTTTTTGTTTGTTTGTTTGTTTGTTTGTTTGTTTTAGAGCTCCTTTTTCAAGTGACTTCTGTGGTGGCAGAAGAGAAAATGCCACATTTATGTGTGGAGTATTTATCCAAACTGTTAGAACACATACAGAAAACCACAAATGTACAAATTCTGCTCATGTANAAAAATATTTAGAAGCAAAAATGCTCAAAGAATAAAGATCAGGGATGGAGGGAATCGAAGAAAGGAAGCAGAAGAACCTGGACCAGGGAGGACTGCATGCGGAGATAGCAAAGCTTAAACCTTGTGGTCTTGAGTGCAAATCACATCACAGGAACTTTTCAAAACTTGGGCCTGCACTTTGTGCCCCAGAGGCCTTAAACCAGCTCTGGAATGAAGCAATACTTGACATGCATTATAGGAAAATGTAAATTTCTTTTCAGAGGCAATGGCAAGGAAAGAACAATGAAAAGTAAAAAAACCCCACNGCTGCAGAAGCCAGCAAATGTGTGGTCACTCCTGGGGTGCGTTAGGCAATCATCGGAGCACAGATGCCAAGCTCTGGAATGATTTTCCAGGACTGATGTATGGTACTGTAGTTGTCTGCCTGGCTGGATTTCCTCATGCTCCAGCCTGGCCCCACATTTGGCTGCCAAAACTACTGAAGGATTTGCCAACAGGACTGGTGTCAGGATTAGTCTGGTTTGCTGTGCTGGCCATCAGGATGCTGTGATCTTTCAATTTTCCTTTCACAAAAGGGGAAAAAAATTGTGTTTCAGAACAAAATTCTAGAAGTGTGAGGTTTTTGTTTGTTTGTTTGTTTGTTTGTTTGTTTGTTTTAGAGCTCCTTTTTCAAGTGACTTCTGTGGTGGCAGAAGAGAAAATGCCACATTTATGTGTGGAGTATTTATCCAAACTGTTAGAACACATACAGAAAACCACAAATGTACAAATTCTGCTCATGTATTTTGAGCAGGCCACAGATTTATCAGGTTTGTTTCCTGATTTGTTCATAGGTAGATGGGAGAACCCTACTGCTTTCTGCATTTCTTCAGGACTGGGTATCTTGAATATTTTGAAATTGGCAACAAGGCAAACAACTTCTTTGTGTGTTTAAAAACAGCATGTAAGGACAAGTTACATTATTCAGTTTGTGACTGAAGCAGGAATACAAAAGAATTCTGGGACAAAACCTCTTTTTGCATGTGGAACAAATGCACCAATCCAAACTTCTTACTGAATGCCTCTATCTGAGGCATCAGATAATGGTGTCACTCCATTCCTAAGGCAAAGCAGAATCATTTGCGCAGAAGAATGGAAGTTGGGANAAGTAAAAAAACCCCACCCTACAATCAATTTAAAAACTGCTAAAATCTTCATCCATTTCTTACATTTGTTCTTCCTATGGAAAAGAAAAGATCAAGTGGGATAAACATTGCAGAAATATCTTTTTATTCTTCTACTTTCTTTTTCTTGTTTGGAGAAGATAGGAAAAATAACAGAACATTTTATTAACCGGAAAGGATTAAAATAACAAAGTTAATTTTAAAAAAATGTGTATGGGGGGGTGTCTTTCGGATGGAATAAATGGGTTAAAAGAATGCAAGACACTTTAAGGAGTTGTGAGGTGTATTCATCGGCATGTCTGGGGCAGGGGCCACGAAAAGTGTGTGTGCGTTTTATTAGTAAGCATCAACAAACTTCTCATTGGTCTGAAAAGTTCTACTGGATGGTTCCAAAAGATCCTTATCCAAGCCAGCCTGGTTTGCAGGGATGGCTCTTACTGGATTTCATGTCTATTTCTTGTTGCAGTCAAAAACTGGAACCAGAGAGGCAAAAAGAAGGAAAAATGCAAACAAAGGGCCACTTTAACCATTCAGCTAAACAGATATATTTAACATATCCCTCCAAGAATTTTAGAAAATTGTGAGGAAACTTCTGTAGGACAAATGTCAATAAAATGGCATTCATCTCCAACCTGTACATTCTTCACAAAACTATCAAAAGTCTTCAAAGACAGATCAAGTCTTCTTTCTCCTTGATCTTGAGGTAGGCTCCATAACAAAAAAAGAAAGTCTAAAACCAAATATACTATACTTTTTCTAAGGCTACACTTGAATTTAGCAAGTTATGAGTTCAGAAACAGTATCTTTACAGGTTTGTAGTTTCAATATTTAAAATAAAAATGTGACCACAAAATTAGTCCTGTTCTTTAGTGGTGCAAGATACAGGATACTGCATTTGGTCTGAAACTAATATGCAGGTATATAATCATATGAATTTCAAAATTTTAAATGCAGCTATCTACTGTTACAGAAGTGGGAGAGGTTTTATTCTACACCTCTAGAACTTTTGATGTGATTTTGCTTTACTTATCTACGAGATAGGAATTAAAGGCACATTCTGTATTTGCAAAGCAGTCACACTTGAATTTTTGAAAAACATTTATAGTGAAGTGGGGAAAGCCTGACTTTGCTTTCTTCTAGAAGAAAAAGTAAGCAGAGCTCAAGGTTAGAAGCAGGTCCTTGAGCTTCTAAATGTCCAGTTTGCTAAAACCTTAATAAAATCCTGCAAATAAAAAATACTGCACAAACATTAGCAATGGAATAAGGAAACAGCAATAGTTATATCAAATACAAGTTAAAAAAAGCTCTCAAAATGTCCTGTTCTTCTGCTAGTTATGACAAGCAAAGGGAATATGACAAAGGAGAGAAAAAAAAAAGTTGCCGATGCAATCTTAATGAATCAAATGAATATTTTGGAGATAGTCACTTGACTTGCATGTTGCACTGTGCACATTAGTTGCTGTGTTTTGTGCACTTTGGGCTTTCTCCAGAACTTGTGATTAAATGTAGCAGCTCTGAAGACTATCTTTCTGATAATACACATTTCAGCCTTTTGAAATGAGCCTGTGACCTTCTCAGGTGCCGTGGTTGTAGTTTTGCTGAGTCCTCACAAACAAAATTGCATAAATACTTTTACTTAAATTTACTTCCACTTGAAAACACCTAACCACTGCATAATTACAGTATGGTGTGTCCTAAGTAATCTTTCAATTTGTGATTGTGGAAGATGCCACTAGATGCTACAACTTCACATCCCTGAGCTGTGATTCAAATGGGATACATTCTCCTTAAGCATTCAGACAGTTTTTATTTAAAGGAAAAAGTAACCATTTAATTCTTTTCACATAAAGAAAAACAAGTGTTAATTAAATTCTGAAGGAGAAAAAGGTGGATATTTCTCACAGATTTTCTATTTCTAGAATGCTATAAGTAAGTCTGACTGTCACAGTTGGATCTCCTTTTCTTCCTAGAGATTTCACACAGTAGGAAAAGACAGAAGCCTGGGAAATAATTCAGAATAATTCCTATCTACATAATTGTGGATTCTTTGGGACTCTTATAACTTCTGTTGGCAAATGGAAGAGTGAATTATCAAGAACACAGATATTATCAACTGATTCTTCAGGCAGTCAGATTATAAGGGACTATATGGCCAAAGGTAATAAATTCATAATGAAAAGCTGGGCAAGGACACCAAGCCTCGTGTCTGCATTTCATGGCTCCTGAAGCTGAAAGTTTCTCTTCCTTCTTCCCCTTCTGACCAGGAGGAAGAATCAGTGACAGAATCTTTCCAGTTCACAGGTCCAGAATCAGAGCAAGGCAGGAAAGCTAAATGCTCTTCAAAACAGTAAAGATGTGGGTAGAAAAGAGGGTCTTCATTTGCTACTGGATGTGTCTGGAGAAGGGGAATGGTTGTTTTGTGTGAGTTTGGTGAGGAACTGGGCCGAAATCAAAGTGTTTCTCAGAGAGCTTTGGAGGATGCAGTTCAGCCATGAAATGGGCTCAGCTGACAGAACTGACCATGGCACTACCAGGCAGATGAAAACATAGACAGACAGATAAAACTAATTTTGCCTGTCATCTATAACAATTATAGGTTCTCTAAGATTTACAAACCATAATAAAGAATGGAAATTATAGTAAGTAAATGTATATTCTAAAAGGGATGTAAGGCTTATAGATTACAGATAATAAATATGGATCTCTGCACACAAAATGTGTACCTGAGATGGCTGCCTTCTGCTTTTCCTGTTATTTTGTTTGGGTGTTTTTTTTCTTTTTTCAAAGCAGCTGAATGCAGATGGCTGGCAGAGAAAAATGAGAATTATCTTGCCTTCCCATTTCCCTATCTACAATAGACTGTGGGGGGGAAAGGGGAGGAAAAAAGAGGAAGAAGTATTCCATCTGTGATTCTAGCATATTAACGTGAAGGAAACTGCAACAAATGTTGACATTTTGGCATTGAGAACATTGCTTTGACTGGGGTCTAAGTGGTGGAATGTCAACATTCCTCACTTTCTCCTAGTAAAATATTTGCTATAAAATGTAAATGAAGACCAAAGAGCTTTTTCTTCATATTAGCTTGCCAAAACATCTGGATTTGTTTTTACATTGGCTGGCATCACAGGGTTATCCTTCAAAGAAACCTGCTTTTATTTTCTAATTTCTAATGGAACCCCTCAAACATAAAATGCTTTTCTGAGTAATGCAATAGTGTCTGACTATGGGAGTAATCTTAAATGTAAAGCAAAAAAAAGTAGTAGCTGAATCTTTCAACATTGTAATGTTATAAAGGATCAATTTTTTAATTTCTCTTTTTCTGCTATTGCAGGAATCAAATCTAGCACTTGCTTCATTCTTTGTTTTCATCATCTAATACATGTTTTCAAGAAAGCATGAAGCAAAAAAAGGACTGTTGCAATTAAATTTGTATATTGATATTTATATTTCAGTGATTGCAAGAGCTTTCAGTTGGAGTCCCATACACCTGATGGGTGTTTACATGGCATGACTGAAAATTACCACCAGAAAGCAATAATAAGAACACACACAAAAATAATTTAGAAAAGCCAAATCTTTCTCAGTGATTTTCAGCCTCACTCCAAGGTATTATCTAAGTGTTAAGCTACCAGTGTATTTGTACTTATTCTTTCTCCGTTTCTACATTCATTACAGTTGAACTGAGCCAAATATTTATCTTTCATGGCTAGACTTAGATGGAAAATTAGGCTCAGCAGTCTTGTAATGGTGGGATAAGAAATTAGTTACTGATTTTTTTGTTAAAACTTAGACCGTTTAATCACTAGTCAAACCAAAACAATAAACCCAGTGCTGCAATTCCTCTTTGAAATAAAGTTTATTAGCATGAAAAATACACTGTGTGAAAAATCTCTAGGTTTTTTTTTTTTAGAAAGTAGTATTATTGGCTTATTCATTTAGTGACTACAATCATCTAACTGCAGAATTGGGTTTTTTTTCCATCCCCAAGATACTTCTTACAGCATTTTAATGTGCTTAATGTACATGTGTATACATTCTTGTGTAAAAATTAGGAGTATGCTGGTGGGGTCTGTTAGTCTGTCTGTTTATTTTACACATGTGTATTTATGAGAGAAATATTTTAGTTATTTCACTTCACATCAGTGAAAAATTAACTTCCCAGTGTGTTTTTATGCCGTTGATCTTGTATTATTGTTACAGTCAGAGAAGGGGCTGTAAAAATGGCTTTGTTTATGAGCATACCAGTTCCTGTGTGTCTTCAAGTCAGTGGGAAGTTATACTAATGGCTCTGTAGTTAAGGATTATATTTTACAGTCTTTGCCCTAGGGACACCAGCACTTATTTTTCCAGTTTCTGAAAAGCTGTTACCTCGAAACAGCATAAACTCATGTCTCAGTTTATTAGGAGCACTCTAATCATCAATAAAAGACTTAGGGCAACTTGATTCAAAGACAGTGAGATTCACTCCATCTGCTAACTGGCCCTGAGGCTGTGAAGTCCAGGACATTATTTCTCCTGCTGTGGAGTAGTCAACAAGGCATGTGTGAGAGACACTGGCAGTACAACACACACAGGGACACTTATCCCATTTGCAGGCCTTGGTTTGGGGCAAAGAAACCAATAAAGAATTCAGATTAAATCAGATGAAGCTTGGGCTTAGATAAAGGGGGAAATGAAAGCTGAAGTGGGTGCCAAAGGAGGAAAATTTCACTGCCACTCACAGGTGAGTGACAGCTGACTGCTGGCCTGGGTGCACAGTTCCCAAGGAGTGGAGTCTGAAGACAGTTCTTGTTTGTCATATAAATGTATTTTTCTACCATAGCAGATACCCAGTCTGGGCATCTACCTGAGTTAAATCATCAGTTCCTGATAAGGGAGCATCTGTTGTAGATGAGGGGTCACACATTTCTGCAATTTTTATTCTGGGATTTGTATTGCCTTTGTTAGTGTTTTTACCTTGGACTCCTTGGAAATGAGAGAGATTGTTTTGGTTTTTTTTAAATTGCTTAAATCTTGGGTTTTGCACATTGGTTTGCTTCTTTTAGAAACTACCATTACATAACTTTTGGACAAAATAAGCAAAAACTTTAAATACGCCCTTTGTTTGAACATATGCATGCAACAGGAGCGGCAATGTTTTGAAAATGATCACAGGCAGAAGTTACTTTTTTAATGTACAGACACAGACATACACCTATATAAAGACATATGTGTAGCTCTTTTGGTTCAAAATACCATGCCAGAAATTACAGCTGGAGATCTTTTAAGAGTTGTTAAGTATCCCACATTTTTTTTTGACTCACCTGCTGAGGGATACATAGGGTCAGCAATCTGATCAGGTGAGTATCTCTTCTGGAGATCACAATGAAGTAATTAATGGTCTCTGTACCTCGTTGTGCCTTTTGTAGCTCTACCTCACTGCCTGTTTCTTTCTTGTTGTGATGCTTGAAGTGAAATAGTTTCCTCAGGTTTCTCTGTATATTCTTTCTCTAGAGCAGAGATACAAATAGGTTGACACAGATGCTAAAAAAAGAAAAATCAACAATGCTAAAATTAAAAGCGGGTGATGTCAGAGCACTTATGAACACAGAGACTGCAGAATCAAAGGGGGAAAAAAAAGCCAGTGGGGAAGAACTGCTCTTTTGATAAAGGAAAATCTAATGACAAAACTCAACCCCTCATCCCAAGCCACCAGGGCCAGGAACACACCACCCCTCAGACCTTCTCATCCTCTCTGCATCACCACCCCCCTGTCTCCTTGGGGCAGGATTATGTGCCTCAGAGTTTTAACTTCCCACAAAAATATCAACAGAAGCCAGAATATTCAATATTAAACTTCCCTAGATCTCGCTAATCATTACTTTAATGCAAATCCTTGTAGAGATTAATGCTGCCAAAATATTTCGTAAGTGACAGAAAGATTTCCAAATAATCTTAGTGTAAGATACTTCTTACTCTCTCAGCATTTGTGACACTTCTTCCCAAAGCTTGGCAACTCCAT
Organism: Rhipidura dahli; assembly: GCA_013399225.1. Taxonomy (NCBI): domain Eukaryota; kingdom Metazoa; phylum Chordata; class Aves; order Passeriformes; family Rhipiduridae; genus Rhipidura; species Rhipidura dahli. The sequence goes on along the minus strand of VXAC01007107.1, from coordinate 21,565 downwards.
CCCATTCCTGAAGCAAATCAACTGCTCCTCTCAACTGAAAGAGTTTCACTATATTCAAAAAATGAGCCTCCCTTTATAACCCAAGTGCCCCTTTCTGCTTTTATTTAGTTAATCAACAACACTTGCATCTCAGCAAATGAAAATCCCTCCTATTGGTAACTCCCCCAACATGGCCCCCTATGAAATTTTTGTTCTAAAAAGCCCTTTATGAACCAGTCTATCAGAACAGCAGATTTGGGGTAAACATCACCATCACCTTCCATTTAAACCTCCTGTGTGAAAGTTACTCCAAGGCTCCTCTACCAACTTTATTTTCCTCTGCCAAGGGATCATTCCTTCAGAAAATTACAAATTATCAGTAATCAGGGACTTCAAGGGTAACTCCTCATTTATATACATACATAAAGGGATATAAAGGAAAAACAACAGTAAGAAAAAAAAAGAAGCACAGCACTAAAGCTTTTCCAAATAAAACTCTTATCTCTCTTATCTGTACATATTTTACAGCCTTAAAGATGGAAGGCTTGTGAATGAGATGTATTTCTATGCAACTGGATAAAATGATGGCACTTCAGGCAATTTTAACTGGACATAGAAAGTGGTCTTGTAAAATGCCCCCAGAACCCAGTAAAAATCCTCCAGGATATTTCTTTTTTAATTGGAGGTGGTGTGAGTTAAGTTATTGTTTTTAGTAAGCTAAAGGGAAAATGTGTTCACTACATGTAAAACTGCTTATATCATGCCCTAGAAGCTAAAGAGAGGATGTTCTGAGGGCCTCATCAAAAA
>VXAC01007107.1:531-20751 GCA_013399225.1 Rhipidura dahli | reverse complement strand
AAAAAAAGAAAAAAAAAAGAAATGCTGCCCTCTTCTGATTAAAATTGATTTTAGAAGTAGCTGCACTTGCAGTGGAAGAAGAGGTCTAAGGAAAAGACTAAACTGACTTAAAACGGGGTTTGGCAGGTGGATGAACCCTATCACTGACTAATTTCTGGCATTTTCAATTCTTTGTATTAATAAAGTATTTCTCTAATTGCAAAATATCAGTGGGACACTGGTCTTAGGTTAAAGAATCTTTCAAATCTTCAAGCATAAAGACATACAAAAATAAGATTATAGAGAAATATGTACATGTTTAGCCACTTCTCTGATTAGGTTGACAATTTTAATCATAACTTCCTTACCGATTATTTCCCACCAGACTGAGATGCAGTGTTGTTCCATGTGTAAATTACCACAGACTCTGAAAATCTGACTGCTTTTCAGACAAACAAAACACAACAAAACAAAAAACCAGACCAAACCTACCAACCAAACAAACCAAAAAAAAAAAAAAAAAAAAAAAAAAAAAAACCAACCAAACCACAGGTCACAAAAGGATCTTAGCTACCAGTGAACACCTGCACAGCTAACAGTGTAGGAAATACCTTTACCAAAAAGCCAAAACCAAAACCAAAACTCCAAAAAAAAAACCCAAAAACAAAAAAAAAAACCAAAAAAAACCCCCAAAAACACAAAAGAACACCCCAAACCAAACAAAACAAAAACCCGAAACCAAGTATTTGTATTGTATCGGCATGGTGCTACCTGTTGATCTGAAAACTCTTTTCTTCTAATGAAAACAAACAAACAAAAAAAAGAGTCTAGCCTAGAAATTATCGCTTATATCCCTCATACCCTAATTATCCCTTTATATGTTACGTGTTTATAATGTTTATTTTCTGCTTTACTTTACTGGCCGCGGCGCTCCGTGCAGTGGTCTGCGGTTCCTCAGGGAAGCAGGTCTTGGCAGATGCCCGCGCGTCCCACACGACTGCCCCGGGCAGTGAGGGATAGAGCGGGGTCACAGCGAGCTCGGAGCAGAGCCTCTCTCCGTCCCGCTTCCCTCTCGATGCCGGCTCGGTGACCGGAGGAGGGCACAAGGACCGGGCGGAGCGCACCAGGACCCGGCGGAGTGCAGTGAGGTACGCAGCTGCCAGGACCTGCCCAGGGCGTTGCGGCGCGCGCTTGTCCCGCCGTACCCCTCACCCCCCTCATCCTCTTCATCCCCCTCATCCCCCTCATCCTTTTCCTACTCCTTTTTCTTCCCCTCTTCCTGCTCCTCCTCCGCCGCTGCGGCCATGGGGAAGCTGAACGTGGGTGATGCTGCGGTACCTGTCCCGGGAGCATTCCAGGGTGCTGACCCCGGTGAGCACGGCAGTGGGGCCGAGCCAGGCCGGCGGCGGGCGGGAGGGACCTACCTGTGGTGCCGCTGCCTCCCCTGGGGCTCCGTGCTGCCGTGTCCTGATGGGCAGGGCCTGGGTCGTGCCCATTTTCCCTTCGGCCGCCCGGCGCGGGGGAGTCGGGAAGGGCAGAGGAGTCGCTGGGGAAGCTCAGGGGTTTTCTGAGGATGCCCAGGGTGTCGCCGGGTGGTCCCTAGGAATGCCCATGGGGTCCCTGGACATGCCCGGTGGTCATAAGGGTGAGGCAGTATCCCCAGCGTCTCCGCTCTCTCCGCTCCCCGTGGCTGGGACTGAAATCTGATCAGCCTTACCTTCTTTCTGTTGCCGCAAAAATTCCCCGGCGGGATGGTGCATAAGCTCCCAAGGGGCAGTCATGCGTTAAAACCTTTGTTAAGTCTTAAAACATAAAAAGTTAGGTCTTAAAATCTGTAGTCTTTTAAAGCTGCATTCTTGAAAAGGGATTTTAGTGTTGAGCAGGATCTGGTATTTCACTGTTGAATGCAGGGGCTGATAAATCTATTTTTAATTACTCTTTTAGGTGGAAATGGGGTTGAAGAACCGTGAAATAGTTCCTGCTAGCTTAATTGCTTCCATTGCCAGCCTTAAACACGGTGGCTGTAGTAAAACGTTGCATGAGTTGGCAAAGAACAAACTCCTTGCTTATGAACGAACTAAAAGTGAGTTTGCATTTTGTGTTTGTGTGTCCCTTTCTCGTCCTGTCCCCAGTGCCTCACAGTGGTAACAGCCCAGCAGGTTGGGATGTAGGAGTGTTTGTTTTGCCTTCTCTTGGACTCACCCTGGGAATGTGGGTTTGTGCAGCACCAGGTGCTGTGTCTGCTGAGCTGCTTGTGCCTGTAGAGGTGACAGGCAGAAAAGACATGAACAGTTGCCTTCCTTCTTTGCTAAGAATAAAGTGAAAAGGATCATCACTTAAGGCAGTCAACCCAAATAAGTGATATCCTCACAGTTCTGGAGCAGTCTGCATCACCCTTGGACATTTCACCACCTCAGGAACAGCTCCTAAAGCAGTTTTTATTATTTGCCATGTGACAAAGTTGTGCAGGTCTCTGCCATTCCCTTCAGCCTTTCAGCTGGATCTGGCCCTGCAAACACAGAGTGGAAATCTATGGGAAATACCGTCCCTTTTGTCCTATTTCTTCAGAGGACTGAGGGTTGCTCAAGTTCTATTTAAAAGTCTTTTTTTAAGGACAAAAGTGTAACTGAAAGTGGTACTGAACTGGAGAACCAGACAGGTCAAGGAGGGTGCTGTGAGGGTACAGAGGATGAAGACAAGTGCCCTGAGCTCATCGACTCTTCAACTGTAAATGAGGAATTTGGGCATTACAAGTAAAGATTCTTACTCAGTATCCTAAGACTGTAGTCCTTCCCTCCCCGCAGTAAATGTAACTCTTTCAAGTAGCTCAAGAAAGACTACTCTTCAGCTGCCCTTGTTTAAACTGAATAGTAAAAATTCAGTTTATTTTGAAAACATTGCAGTCACTACATTTCCTATTGGTCTGTTGATTCTCCAGCTGTGTAGCAGTATTTATTAAGAAAACAGGTCTTGCACTTACTTTGTGAATCAAACAGTTTTCTGAGTTGGATTTTCTCCCCTTTTTATTTATTTTAGTTAATACTGATAGTGAAGGAGTTTCTGGTGTTAAAATACTACTTCTAAATAGCTTTTATGAGTAACTTTATAATTCAAATACTCTGTGTCAAAGGCAAATTGTTCCACTGCTCACTCAGCTGAAGGTAGCAATAACAAGCTTCTTGGACTGTACTATTAAAATATATTGTAGTGTGTATTTTTCTGGCTTTTAATCCCTTTCCTGACACACTTTGAAACTCCTGCTTGCCTTCAGACTAGCCCCCTTTATGTGAAATTCTGTCTCTTGAGCCCACCTTGTATGTGGATGGAGAGGTCAAGCTCACACTCCTCCTCACCTTTTGCTTCTCAGTTAAATGACTTGTCAAAACATGGTGCAGGATCGGAAATGGGTTTTTTTTAGTGCCCTGAGGCTTCATTTTGTGTGATTGGTATTTATGTGGCTGTTGTGCAACAAATTCTTCCTTTCATAGAGTACCTGACTTGAACACTCAGTGTTCATATTTAAAATAAAAAGACAATAAAATGTATGACTTCCATGTTCTGTTCAGAATTTTCAGGTTATAACCCAGAAAGTGAAGACTCAAACACGGTGCTCATAAAGGCAAATAATGTTTATCTTGAACACATTTATTTATCTGTTTTAGTAATGAAGAATGCATCATTCCAGTTGCTGGGCACAGAACAAGGACTGAGAGCATCACATCAGTCAGAAGTGTTGGGGGCTGTTCAACCATTCCCCCGGTAAATATTATTGTTATGTTATCATCTAGTTTACCCTCAGACCACCTTAAACTGCACAGACATGTTATCTCCTATTTCTAAAATTGTTCTCTGGCATTAATCATCTTTAAAAAGACTGTTACCATCTACCTCTGCAGTTCACACTTCCATGCCCACATTAATATAGGACTGATCCTCCTGTAATTCTTTGCAAGGAATGATTCCCAGCACTCTGTTCATGTTTTGTTCTTTTTTCTCTCACTGAAGCTCCACGTCACCATTAACAGCTCTGATTTACCCAATAACAGGATAATTAATGTATTTTGTTGCACTAACAGCATCAGTTCATTCATTTTTGTTGCTAGCCACAATCATTTATTTTTTTTATTTGAATGGATGCTTGAGTCAAGATTTCATTTGGCCTTCACTCGTCTTCTTAGAGATTTCTATGAACTCACCCTCAATAGTGATTTCTTTGGCAATTTGATTTTGTCTTTCTGCATTATGTAAATCTGGACATTTTCAGCAGAATTTAATGTATTTTTCTTCAACTCCAGGCTGCGCAGTAGGTGGTAGACCCACCTCTGACACATTCACAGGTATTAGTCTGTGAAGCAGACTTGTTCTACACAAGGTGCATGTGTGCCTCCAGTACTCATAGAAGAGTTGGCTGCTTTACTCCTTCATGTTTGGATTCTTTTTTTTTTTTAAGAAAAGTATTTTAAATATGCAGCCATATGTAAATGGCACGTACATACCTAATTTTCTGTTCTAAAAAAAAATAAAAGCACTTAGCTTTTAGAAAAGCTTTCCAGCAATTCAACCACATGTAAAACTTTGTTCTTCACTAACTTACCTTGCACAATGCTTCCACTTACAAGTTTTCAGGCTGAGTAAAATAACTTCCCTGTCCATTGCTAAACCTTACTTTGGCGTTTGAGTGTTAGAGCTGAAGTAAAAATATGTATAATAAGCTATTTGTAACATGGGAAAATAATTACAGAGCTAAAAATGCAAAATTATGGTACTGCTGTAAGAGCCACTGGGCTGCTTAGAGCTGATACTGCTGCAAGCATTTATCTTGTTTTCATGCAACTTGCTATCTGTCAGAGGAGAAAGCATGTTAAAATATAAAAAGGTTGTTAAATTAATCACAAAAACAAATGCTTACAGGCATTGTTGCCATAAACCATGGCAGTACTGGCAATAGGTGCAGTCGTAATTTGCAGACTATGCCAGAAGAAGCATAATGAATTTGTAAACTCATCTGTTTCACATAAAGTTATTTTTCTGTACTTGTACAGATCTGTACATACATTCATGTAACTCACTTAGAGGAAACAAGGGGAATGGTTAACAATTTAAATAATTATTTGTAAATCTTATTCTGAGGCATGTCTCAGTGTTTGCTCTCATTTAGGCTGTGATGATGGAAAGACCAGGGGGTCTTTCCACCACTACTCTCATTCTGGAGAAACAGATTTTGGTGAATTTCTGTTAGATTGCATGTCAAAGACTAATGGTATCTGCCTTGCAAAACTTCTTCTAGCAAGCTCCCAACAAGATGTGATTCCACCATGATGAAATAGATGACTGCCCATCTTGTCTTAGCCACCCTGGTGTTATGGAGTTGTTGTTTTCCATTAGAATCATTCACATTTTTGTCATCTAAACTTTAGAAAAAACAGTGTGCTAAAAAGTGGGAACAAAGCAAAGAATTACCACTGGACATGAAAAGTTCTAACATATTACGAGCTTTTACATTTTTGTGGAACTTGTGCGTTTTGCACCAAGAGATGCTGGTCCTTTATCATCCCTGTAAGAAACAACATTGAATTCTAAGGTAGGATTTAAAATGCTGTTTAATAGAGCTTAGATTATCAAAAGACAATAGCACAAATAACCCCACACCTCTCTAGATGCTCTGAGTCCTGAGGGTGTAGCATTGAACACACACACAGCACTCCACGTAGACCTTGTCCAGAGCAGAGAATCTCCCTTTTTTATTATTTCCTTACAAGGAAACAACTCTTTTAATCATTTCTACAGTCAAGGTGAACATCATGAATGTTCATGTTGGTCCTGAAAAAGTACTGCCTGTGTGTCTTGTCTTAGTGCTAAATCATCTCAAAAGGTTCCGATCTCATTTGTTTGTAGGAACTGGTGAAATAGAAGATAAAGTGACAACTGACCAAGCAGCAAAAGTCTGCTCTGAAGCAACAGCTGCAAAAAGAAGAGGCAAATATTTACACCAAACAGTGTTGAGAAAATGCACACAACATTAAGTCAAACTTGGATGCAGCCACTTTCTGGGGATAATTTATTAAAGCTCCTGTGGAACATGAGCAATGTCTAGAACTGAAAGAATTATGCTAATTTACATTTGCTGTAAAGGAGCAATCTCTTCTATGCAAACCAGATGTTTTTCTGGAAACCAATAAACCTCATTGTCATTCCTGTGATTTTGGCTGGGAGATTGTGTTTTGTGTTTCTAGTCAGCACCATTGACTGTAATTTAGATTGTATCAGTGGTACTGGTTAAGATCAGGACAGTAATTTTCAACAGTATCTCATTGTAAATGAAGCACAGCGTGTTTGTTGTGCGGAGGATTGCTCTTAAGAGGCAAAGAAGGAAAAACTTTAAAACCAATTTTTGCAATGATGCTGAATTTAAAAACTTGATCAGTCCTTATCATAAATGTGCATTCTTTGAAGCCAACAATTCTCATTTATATATTCCTTTACTCCAGTACTTCCCGTAAGGATTTGAACTGAGCCTGGCTGCCCTGTCTCCTCTGTGTTCCACCCTTCCTTCATTTCACCCCCCTGTGCGTGTGCCTAAGGCTGCAGATTGAGCTTGGGGGGGAATCATCATGGTGCAGATTCCAGGCCTCCTCACCACATTCTATCCAGGAAGCAGCAACTGCTCCTCACACTGTAATTTCCATACTGTTCTAACTTCTGTTAGAATGTGAATGTAACTTCACATTTTCTGTAATGTTACCCCCAGTCATCCTCCCACACTTGGGTACTGCTAAATTTAATCTAAGCTTTGTATTGCAAAGTGCACTGGCACTCTCAGTTGTGAAGTGTTGAGCCTTTAAATCATGCTTTTATAACCCAGACCCTGTAATATTTGTTTTACTAATGTCTCTATAAAGATGATATCCATGGTTAGATGGCTCTCCAACTGCTGAAAGGATGGAATTGTGCCCTGGGTTGCAGTGGAGCACTTGGGGAAAGGAATAAAGTGGTTTGGCAACAAATGACAATGCGTAGGGAACCTTGTATCTGTGTAGTGAGAGAGACCCTAATTCATTTTTCTGTTGGATTGTTAAAGGGAAAAACAAACCTCCAGACAAACAAAACATCAAGTAAAAACTAAATAAAAGTAACTGGACATTTACAAAGAAAAAATAAAGCTGTTGTGATTGTGGTGTGGCTTAGTTACCAGAAATAACATTTTCCCCCTAAAGCTTTTTGTCACATTCAGTGCCTACAGGGCAAGCTAATTCTGTCACATTTCCCACCTGCTTTGACTTCTGCTAGAACAGCCCAGCAGCAGTTTGAATCACCAGATCTATTTTGGAACAGCACTGAAGATGAGAAGCAGGAGGAAAACCAGCACTGGAGTGCAATATTCGTATCTGCAGGCAGTTTCTGGAGGTGGCAGCAGCCCATGGCAATGAAAAAAGAAAGCGTGCAGGAACTGCAGGCAATCCAGCAAAAGGCAGGTTCCTGCCCAGGGGTATTTTCCCAACTGCGACAGCCAAGCCCAGAGAGGCTGTGCAGCCTCCATCCTCAGAGGGTTCCAAGACTGAACAGAGGCCAAAGTGACCTGGCCTGGCCTCACAGCTCATCCTGCTCTAAGCAAGAGACTGAATTAAGTGACTTCTCAAGCTCTGTCCCAACCTGAAGTTTCCTAAGATTCTTCCCATTGTGTTCAGATTCCCAGGTACTAGGCATGCCTAGAACACAAAGCAACACAATGATCAAAGGAGAAGGAGTTCCAAGAGCAGTGCAGAACTACACAACGTAATAAAAATATTTACTCATAGAACTGCAACAATATGCTCCTGAGGAACTACCAGCAGCCCACATTCAGAAGGGATTTCATGCCCTTCTCCATCCCCAGCTTATTCAACTGCTGTCCAGAAGGGCTCAGAGCCAAGGGATCCATGGTACAGGAGAGATTCCTTTCAGAGAGACTCCACTTGTCTCTGCCTCTCTACACCCCTTCTGATTTTACTGATAGCAAAAACAGCTTTGAAGAAATTAACATAATATCCCTTACACTGAAACTCTAAATACAATTTTTTTCTATCGACATAACTTGCATAAACACCATTTTTCTTCCATCACAAAAATATTTGGATTCAGTTCTATTAGGAAAAAGTCATCTCTGAAGACTTGCTGCTTATCAGTAAGTTTATCTCACTACTACAACTGACAGAAGATCCACTTTCATATTCATTTTCCCCTGCTAATAATGAAGAGTGTTTACATATTCTAGAAAAATTAATATCCTGACTTGCACTGTAATGAACATGTAAATTGTCTTCAGTGACACACTACTCCAAACCAATCCATGACCATGCACATTCCCAGAAACACCTCTGATGATAACAGGTCAGAGCAAGCAACTCCCCAGGAATAAACCAAGATGTAAAGCTTGAATTCAAAAAACAAAGACAACAGTAAGTAACTGGGAAACATTTTATTCAAGCAACACGGTAAAAGTAAAACCTATTTTACCAAGCAGAAATTTTGCAGCAAAAGTCAAACAGCCAGTAAGAAAAGTAGTAGAATTAAGGAAAGTTGTAGCAAATTACAGTATTGTCCAAACTTGTTTCCAATTTGTGTAAGTAACTGCAAAACTAGCAACTCTAAAACTCTCAGTAATCTGCCAATATCCAGTGAAAAGCAGTTTTAGTTAATAAAAGTCATTTCCCAACACTCAGAATGCATGTTAGAATCATGCATCTCTCTCACCTCCCTGGTAGGCTTGCACAGAAGCACCACTACCAGCCTACATCAAAAAGAGAACAATTTCAGTGTGAACACCTTGCAGGCAAAAGCCATAGTCTGTGGAACTATCAACAAGGGCTTCTGACACTGGTAAGGTGCTGTCCTGCAAGTTACACCTTAACTTTCCTTGGTTTCATGTCTCTTACCACAAGAGCTATGACATGCACTTAGTGGGGACTATTGTGAAAATTTAGGACAGGACGACCCCCTTGTTTTCCAGGTTATCCACAGATGTACTGGGCCCAGAGGTGTCAACATGTTCCCTTTCCTAGTGTGTCTGATGCCTTGGGAGACCTTCACAGAGAACATTTTAGAGTGACTCTAAGTCTGCATCAGAACTCTCTCAAGCACAGATGGTTCAGCCTTGACACCAGTCACATTCCCAATCCTAGAGGCACAAACAGTGTGGTTTACAGATCCTTGTGCCAGAATAAGGTTGATAAACTACTGATAAACACACTGGTATCAGAAAGCACAAGCAGTAGTATCCCCTTGGAATAAAGTTACCTGACAGGCATTCCCATGGGGCAGCACAGGGGTACAGCCTGTCAGCCATCCCAGGAAGAGTCTCCCCTGACCTCCTTCCCCTTTTAAGTTATACTTTTATTGTTTACTTCGACAGTGTGTAAAGACAAAGTTCCAGCTGAAGTCATTTCATAATTAGGTGGATTTTGAGTGACTTTAGTGAAACATGTATAGGTTTTATTTCATTAGAGAATACACCTCCATGGGGTGTGTACATGTAAAGTGTACCTGGAAAGTTCTCTAAGAATGCACACTGTTGGACAAAAGCATAATCCAAAAAAGTTAGAGAACTAGTAATGGTGGAAGTCAAACTGCTGTGGATAAAAGCCCACTGACCAGAAAGCACAGAACAGCCTACAAGCATTCCAGTAGGCACCAACAGCCTACATCCAAATCAACAAAACACTAGAGGTCTTTAAAAGCCTCTGGACCCAATCCTGAGTAATCTGCTTAGGCTGGGAGGCTGGACTAGATGACATTCTGTGATCCCTCCCAGCCTCACCCACTCTCATTCTGTGAAGATGAATAGCAAGTCCAAATCCCTTCTCACAGTCCCTGTTATGTAATTCTCCTGTTGACTTTCAAGCTCTGTTGCTAACATTGCTCTCATGCACACAACTGGACATGAAGAGCTGAAAGAGGGACGAAGACACAGCAAAATGCAACAAGCAACTTCTTTTAGGCATCTCCTCAGTGTTTATTTGTATTACCCTGCACAGTCTCAGAAGCTTTCTGGACACTGAGACCTTTATTTAACTGTGCAAATGAATAAACTCCTTCCTTATTTTTTTTCCCTCATAGAGTTATCCCCAACTATCCTAAAAAGAGATGATTATGTTACACTTGGTACACAGCAGGAGTCACTGGTTCTAGGTCTTTAACAAGGTCAAGGGTCTTGCAGGTTGTTTTTAACATCACTACTCCTGCACCACCAAGGATGGGAGTCTCCAAACAACACGGGAAGTATTTGGTTTAAACAGCAACTTATTTTACAAGGTTTCTCATAATGTTTAAAGAAGACCCTCTGTAGCCTGAACCAAAATGGTTCCAGTGGTTCATGTAGTGGAACAGCTGATAAAGCTTCAAGCGTTTCTCAAACCCTGTGGCTCTGGGGATTTTACTGTGATAAGCAGAATAAAAAGAACTGCTGAAGCCACCAAACATCCCAGCTATTGCAAGATCATACTCTGAATGGCCGTAGAAAGAAGCTGGATCGAAGATTATCGGACCAGAATCATCCTCAGCTACATTTCCTCCCCAGAGATCCCCATGAAGGAGAGCAGGAACAATTTCCATATCACAGAACAAAATGGGTATCTTCAACTGCAAGGGCAGAAAAGCAAGATATATAAATTACACAGTCATTCACCTTAAAATTTAGAGGTTTATCTGCATACTTGAAATTTCTTAAAACCTGCAATTTGAAACACCCCAGGACCTGGTCAGCAGAGATGCTGCATACATCCAGAGCATTCTTATTTTTCATAAAAGGCAGCAGCAGAATAGTCATCCAAATATTTTTAGTGAGAAAATAAAAACTTTAAAACTCAAATATTGACCAGGGTTAGTAAAAACAACCACCATCAACAACCACTTCATTATTAGAAAGCTCAGGGATATCTCACCAAATTTCCACAAAGGAGCACCCAAAGAGCCAATACTGCAGTCAGTTAATCAGAAGCAAACAGTGAATGAGCAGACAATGTGCAGGACAGAACTGCTTATGTACATTTCACATCATGAACATTACAGGGAATATGAAATACGAACTTCATCCACTATTTCCTAAACAGTTAGGCAAGGTGCTATCTGGCACTTTGGAATTTACTTTGGAATGTTAGCACAGGGTGATGTGGCAAATGACATTTCTCCCTGTGACTTCAGCATTTTTAATTCCTAAAAACTGGGGTCTCTTACCAACTGAACCTGGATCTAAGCAACAAACTGGAACTTTGTTTTAAGAAAATAAAATTTAAGTATATCCCGCTCTCACAATAATAAGAACTAAGAGAAGTGCTCCTACCTGAAGCTGTGCCCAAAGTTCTCTTGCCTCTCTGTCTCCTGATTTCTTTTCGACCATGTCCATCTGGGGCTGGATCCTTTGTCTGGCAAAGAAGGTCACCCAGTCACTCTGCCAGTCATTCACCTGAAGGAACAGGACTGCAGGTGTCAGACCTACACCACACAAAAAGCATATTTTCTTCTTTTTCAAATAAGCCTTTTGAGGATTACACAGCTTTTGTGCTGGTACCATCCAGCATAGTAAATGCTATAATGTAATTGAATGTTATCTTAAAACATTGAATTAGGGGAATAATTTTCTCTCAGTGATTAAAATCCAAGAAATTGAAGAGCCATCAGTGTCCAAAAGAGCTGTAAGCGCTGTCCAAAGCACTACCTTTTTCAGCAGGCTGAACCATGTTTTTTTTTATTTTCATGGCTCCACAAAAATTCCTTTATTTCCATTATGATAATTTTGACCCTCTGTGTCACTGAAGGGAAAACAAGACAAATTTACAATCAGTCTGATGAAGTACAACCTACCTGTGGAAGGTAACCACAGCAGGTAACTGTATGAAAGCCAAACTGATCCACAAACTGGACTTCCGTTTGCCCTTGACCTTTACCTTTCAAACCAAACACAAAAATTAAACACCAGTGACAAAATACTAAGCATCCATGACACAACTGAGCCTGAAAAACTACACAAAAGTACAATGCTTCTAATGAGAATTTTTAAAAGTGCACTTTAATATTGTTTTTATGGTTACACTGACTGTTGCAGTTGTTTCTTAAATTTAAAGCTCAATGTAAAGCCGCTGTACTCTACTCTTCATAATTATAATTTCAGGTTCTGTATCTCCTCTGATACCATGTCCTTGTAGAAACTGTGGTTTGGGCTCCCAAGGGTCCAAAACTGAGTATGTGTTTTGCTTACACGGACCCAAAAAGAGCGAAGAAAAGCAAAACCAATCCCTGCCTGGTTCTGTTTCATCCAAACCTATTTTCATGCTATCTTCAGTGGAAGATGAACTTGTCCTGAAGTAGCAAAAGCCATTTTAACTGTTTTGTAGATTATTATTAACTGGGTTAAATTTGCAAACAGCTGTGTACCGTACCAATTGTGCTCCCTTCTTTCTTCAGCTTCTCTCCAAGATGCTGGTTATGAAGGTGAAGATCAGCCAGCTGTGTTCCAAGCAATGCTGAGTGTCTAAGAATCAAAAATAATCTTAGTAACACTGACACATGAACAGAACCAGGTCTTGATATTCCAGGAGTTACTTAAAGACATTTATCAAGTAAGTAAAATAAGTTCTACACTTGTTATTTTTCAGAATATTCCAGTTATAAACACCTTGTCTTCCTATCAAGACTGCATATGAACACAAAATGTACTTACTCGGCTGATTCTCACACCACTGCTGAAAGTGAACGTAAGCACCAAGCATAAATTTACTAACAGGAAGAAGCAATCAATTCTAATTGCAATCAATTAAGATGTGTGACATCACTTCTGTAAGCACTTTCACTAAGATATGTGTAAGAAAGCATGCACAACATGTTCTGCCTTTTTTTTTAACTCTGCCAAAATGTCTTTGGGAAATAGAACCAAACAAGGCTGATCCTTTTCTTTCTACTGCTGTTTCTGGCTGCTTTTCTCTAAAATGCCTAAATAATTAGAGAGTCACATGGGCCTAGTTTATTTTCTATTTTTAATAAAACCACCTCCTCTACATGGTTCAGAAGAGTCCTGTAGTAATTACAAACAAATCTTACAGTCAGTTGCCTCCCATGTTAACAAAATTACATTCCTTTTCCTACCTTCTACCTTTGTCAACTTTCCCTATTCTCAAGGCACTGTTGCTTAAGGCAAAGTTACTTCTTCAATTTGTTCCTGTTAACACAAACTATACCTATCCCCTGAAATCTGCATGCCAAAGGCACCATTTTTGACCCCAAAACAGCAGTATCTCTGCCCTTTCTCTTGGGACTCACTATGAATCAGAAACTCTGCTAACGAACAGGATGTGGGACAAGACTTTAAACTGGCTGCAGAAGGTTTGAGAGAGAGATGAGAAATTTGTCATAATCACATCCCAAATGGAATCAAGACAGATTAATTCATCAGATGAATTCATCATCATTAAGTGCTTGTCACAGAGAAGGGTCAAAAGTTTAAAACTATCTAAATGAAGTTAAGAGTTGCAAAATATTGAAATAAAGATTAATTGATTTGAAGAAGTGCCTCTGCACACTCATGCCAAGCAATAAACCACTCATATCAAGGGCAGGTACACAAAACAGGTAACCAGGCTGGTCATTTTCCTTTCTGTGAAAAGAAACCTTACTGTAAAAATGACTAATTGCCTAAGCACACAAAGCCAAAACTAACCAAAACCCAGACTCACTTCTTGATGTATTATCAATTTGCTAGATGAGGCATTAGGAAGTATTTTATACAGTTCTCTGCTATATGATTTCCTATATGTCTCTTGAGTCGCTTTAGAAAAAAAATTAAACACATTTCCTCTACGAAAACAAGTGATTTAATTGCCATAACAGCCAAAATTTCTGGTTAAAGAAGGCAAAGATGACACTATTTTACCTGTTTAAGCCCCGCATTTCCAAGTGTTCCATCACAAACGCAGTACTGCCCCCAGGCAGCTCTATAACTTTGAGGGGTTTAGGCACTTTAATCGTCTGTGTTTTCAGGATGGCTTCCAGACTTGCCATTTCTCCCTCAAACATTCTTCTGGCCTGCCAGATATTAATGGAAAACCTTAGTTGTCTACAAGCATCAGTCACAGGTAAACAAAGCATTTCCACAAAATCAACTGATTTTGTAAAATTTAAATAGAAAGGTTGGAGGAAATGTTTAGTCACATACAAGATACAGACAGAACCACACCATCAGACTTGACAGTAGTTTTACAATTACAGTAATTTCACTTCATAAAACCACTGAGTGAAAATTACTTAGGTTCTAAAATTCTCTGTAACTCAGAAAGTCTGTCTCAACTGAAGGAGTGAAAAGTGCTTATAGATGATGTATGAGCTCCTTCAGCTGTGTCACATCAGATTTGTGTTGTAGCACTTTCACCAGAACGGTTTTCCGTGGTGTTTTCTTTTACCTTGTGGGCCAAGGGCGTGGGTGGGAATCAACTGTAGCAGCCAAACGCCTCTTATCACACTTGCACAACCCAAGCCACTACCAACTGCATTTGCTAGGAAGACATTCTGAATTTGGGACCTATTTCTGCACCTGTTACCCACATCAAAGAAAATCTACTCTCCCAAGTTCCTTCTCTGAGATCAATGACACTCATCACATGAAGAAATGCTTCTCTAGAAGAGTCAGGCAGGGGTTGTAGAAAGAGCACATGAGAAATTTAACATATCTGGTAAAAGCAAAAGCAGGGAAATAGAATGAGTAAAACAGAAAGAGAATGCTAGCCCTTTAGTAATGATCCACAACACAGTCAAAAGACAATTTGCAGTAGTCATCAACTAAAAATTCCAAAGCCTAGAGGTAATCATAGTATGATTTGTGTTGGAATGGACCTTAGAGATCATCTCAGTGCTCCATAAACCTCACCTTGTCCCACCCCCCACCATGGCCAGGGACACCTTCCACTATCCCAGGCTGCTCCAAGTCCCATCCAACCTGCCCTTGGACACTTCCAGGGAGCCAGGGGCAGCCACAGCTGCTCTGGGCGCCCTGTGCCAGGCCCTCACCACTCTCAGAGTCAGGAATTTCTTCCTAATATCTGACCTAAACCTTCTCTCTGTCAGTTTGAAGCCATTCCCCTTCCCCTGTCACTCCAGGCCCTTGTAAAGAGTCTCTCCTCATCTTTCCTGTGGGCTCCCTTCAGGCACTGGAAGGTGCAATTACGCCTCTACAGAGACTTCTCTTCTCCAGGCTGAACATTCCCAGCTCTCCCAGCCTTTCCTCATGGCGCTCCATCCCTCTGACCATCTCTGTGGCTGTCCTTGTAACTCAAGAGTGAAGACCTGCTAAGTTTATTGAGCCATGAGTTAGCTCTCTCCAGAGGAAATCAGTAAATACTGTGTCACTGTCTAAAGCATCACACTTGGCTACAGCCAGCCACTCAAACAGAGTAAGAATTGCTGATGCACGGCTGCTGCAGCTCACACAGCACAGCATTCACAGCACTTCAAAAAAGTTTGCTTTAATCAGCGCTTGGGATCCACACACAGGCAAAAGCATACAAAATGAAACTGCTGAATAGAAAATCAATCCAGATCTCTTTTTCTTCCCAAGCCTGATCTTGCAACTAGTTGGATTGTATAGTTAAATACAGAATTTGCAAAGGCCTAAGGAAGGGCTACACCAATTCAAACTCTCTTCTGTAAAGCAGGATAACTTTCCTATATAATCCCATGTTACCACATCCATGCATCCATTCAGCTCCCCAGCCTGATCAGAAATTGTTGAGGAATTTGGGATAGATATATTGGCATACATACTTGCAGACACATTGCAAATAAACAAACACTGCTACAAACGGCAAATATAAGTTTTGACTTCTGCTACTGAATCTAGTTATGTGATAGAAACAAGTACAGAGTATCTTTAAAGTAAATTCCATCTGATCTCTGTTTTTGCAAAGGATGCTGAAGAAGTAAGTTGCATTGTACGTATCTCTACCAAATGCAGATATCTACCTTCGACAGAAGGTTTAAGGTATTGAAAGGACAAAGGAGAAAAGCTTGAACAATTGTGAAAAAATATCACTTATTGAGAAACTTTCTTGTGTGCAAGTAAAAGGTTTAGTTAAAACCACAGAAGGTGCCCTCAGCAGACAATTTTATACCTGCTGGGTTGCCTTGGGCACTGACACAGCACAGCAGACAGTGTTACACCACTGCTACCTCTGTAAATGACAACAGCACGTCATGGTACTGCATGTCCTGGACTAACAACACTGACACCACAACACCATCCCACCACAGTATCACTCAGGCTGGAAAAGTCCTCCCAGATCATCAAGTCCAACCTCTGACCCATCTGCACCTTGTCACCGAGACCACAGCACTGAGTGCCATCTCCAGTCGTTCCTCGGGCACCTCCAGGGATGGGCACTCCACCACCGCCCTAGGCAGCCGCTTCCACTGCTTAACAACATCTTCCATGAAGAAATTCCTGCTGATGTCCAGCCTGATCCTCCCCGGGCCCAGCCTAAGGCCACTCCCTCTCCTCCCGTCCCTGTTCCCTGGGAGCAGAGTCCAACCCCCCCCCGCCGGCTGCCCCCCTCCTGTCAGGGAGTTGAGCAGAGCCACAAGGTCCCCCCTGAGCCTCCTTTGCTCCAGGCTGAGACCCTTTCCCAGCTCCCTCAGCCGCTCCTGGGGCTCCAGAACCCTCCCCAGCTCCTTTCCCTTCTCTGGACATGCTCCTTGTCGTGAGGGGCCCAGAAGTGGACACAGCACTCGAGGTGCGGCCTCATCCGTGGAAGCACAGGGGACGGTCACTGCCCGGCTCCTGCTGCCATTCCAGGATCGGAATGCTGCTTCCCATCGCGGCGCCTGCCCACCCCCGGCACCCCCGATCCCTACCGCGCCACACCTCCGACCGAGAGTTGCTCTTCACGAACACCCGGCCGCGGTCCGTGTCGTAGCTCCGGCCCTGGCTGATGCAGCCGCCCCCCGTGTGCCCGGTCGGCAGCAGCACCGCGGTGCCCAGCGCCCGCTTCAGCGCGTCCTCCATGGCGGTGACTGCCGGGGCGGGGAAAGGACGGAGCGGGTGGGGCGGAACCCGGAGGAAAAGGGAGGGAAGGGACGGGCCAAGAAGGGGCGGGCAAAGAGCGGCTGAGGCGGCTGAGGCGGCTGAGGCGGCTGAGGCGGCTGAGGCGGCTGAGGCGGCTGAGGCGGCTGAGGCGGCTGAGGCGGCTGAGGCGGCTGAGGCGGCTGAGGCGGCTGAGGCGGCTGAGGCGGCTGAGGCGGCTGAGCTGTCAAAAGATTCTCTCGCTCCTCGTATACCGATTGTCCCGTACTTTCAGTTTTGTTCTTCCCTTAATCACCGAATCAATTACAAAATCACATAATATGTTGACTTGGAAGGGACCCACAGGGACCATCGAGTCCACCGGCACAGGACATCCCCACTATCCCGTGTGCCTGAGAGCGCTGTGCTACAATATTTATCTTTAAATGTGAACATCTTCATAGTAGAGGTACCGGCTCTCCAGGATCTACTGATAAATTTATTATAAAGCCCCGAAGAAAGGAAAAGACCAGAAAAAAGCAGCTTCAAATATGATATAGGCAACAACACAAGTAGTTACAATGCTGAATCTTCTTTAATAGAAAAGTTTGATACCAGCTTGCATCGTCTTAAATAAATAAGCTACAGTTCAGTAACGACATACGTAGTTTTACAGGCATTAGCCTTAAGTTTTAAATAAATAACGTACACTTGATAGACGCGTCACGGCTGAAGCAGATATCGTGTGCTAAGACTCTGCTCGCTGTTGCCAAATTCCTGTATAAGTGTCTAAATATGAGATAGCTTGTTGTGCAGGTACTGGTATCTATTCTTCACTTCACAGTAGCCGGGAATAGACTGTGAAGGGAAGATAAAAAGAAAGTTAGGGCATGCAAACATTTCTGCGGAGTTTGGAATTTCGTGTTCTTCGCTTTAAAGCAGCACCAAAGACAGCTCAACTAGGTGAAGTCTGAGGGCTAAACAACTTCTTTGGCGTGTTTTCGCAAAAATCAGAGTCAGCATATGTAGAGTCTAGTCATCGATGGGAATTCCTCGAGGTTTCCCTTTGTCTGCTGGCACAACACAGGGGAATTTGAAATATTAATTCTGCAAACAAATATATTAGCAATCTAGCCAAAAACTAAATAAACGCCAGCCAACATGTCTCATAAGGATCTAAAGAATTCTGATAGTGAAGTTGCACAATGTGTGTGTCCAAATCAGAGAAGTTTGCAGAATATCAGGGCAGGTGCATGTGGCCACTGTGACCTCACCGATGACACGACTCTGGGTCTGCAAGGCTCTGTCCCCACAGCAGCCTCCCCGGGAGCACTGTGACCTCGCTGCTGATGTCGGTCCCCGGCAGCTGCGGCGTCACCGGGGGCTGCCCCGCTCCGCTATAAAAGCGGGCGCACCCCCGCCTGCCCGCCCGCCCGGCCGCCCGCGGCAGCATGGCCCGGTACNAGCCGAGCGCGGGGCTCGGCCTCGGACGGCCCGGGGAGCGCCCGGAGCGCGGCAGTGGCGCGGGGCTGGCGATGCCAATAAAGGCCAGCAATGCTCACAACACTCTGCGTGTCCGTGGCTGTCCCTGCGTGTCCGTGGCTGTCCCTGGGTGCCCGTACTCCGCCTGCCCCTCGCTCTCTCTTCATGTTCGTTTTCCTCAGAAGCATCTTTCCGCCTTGTCAGCGTGTGCGAGATGCACTTGTACAGAACGGCTTAAGCCGTCAGTCACCCCCATGGCCCCTCACTGGACTCACCTGGCAGGCTGAGCTCTCTGTCCTGTGCGGAGAGAGATCCCTGCGGGACGCGGGCAGCTCCGGTGGCCCCCACGGGAGGGCTCCGCTCCGCAACGAGCCGCTCGCAAAAGAGCCACCGAAAAGTCACGGGGAAATAAAACGACACTTCAGGGCCCTGGGACAATGGTGGGGGGCTCAGGAGCCCAGGTGGGGATTTCCTCACTTCTTCCTACAACACCAAATTGTATGGACAGGGATAGGCAGATCCAACAGGCCAATGCCCGGCTCCGAGATCGGTGTCAATGGAAGATCCGGGTTTGTTCAGCACAGAATAAGCTACCCGACAGC
Organism: Rhipidura dahli; assembly: GCA_013399225.1. Taxonomy (NCBI): domain Eukaryota; kingdom Metazoa; phylum Chordata; class Aves; order Passeriformes; family Rhipiduridae; genus Rhipidura; species Rhipidura dahli. The sequence goes on along the minus strand of VXAC01007107.1, from coordinate 1,674 downwards.
CGATCCACTGACACCTGACAGAAGGCACCTTTCTCACAGTGCAAAAAGAGTTCCAGCACAGGAGCCAGCACAGGAGCATTGACAGAGCTTTAAACTGGCTCGGAAGGGGGAAAGGGACAAACCCTGGCTCGCCAGTGATGAGAAGGGGCACAGCGTGCCAAAACTTGAACAAACAAGCACGAGTGCGATCCCTCGATCTGCTTCAGGAGCTGTTGGCTACAATGTGCCACGCCCGAAACGTTTCTACATCGACGCCCTCAGCATGAGGAACAGACCAAAGGAGCTCGAGGCTCTGGGCCAGTCCCAGACACTTGACAGCCTTGGCATAAGTGAAACCTGGTGGGATGGGTCCTGTGCCTGAAGAGCCCTGTGGACACTTCCAGGCTCTTCGGGAGGGGTGGGCAGGGCGGGGGAGGCGGCGGGGAGGCACCGTGTGGAATGCCAGGGTGACAGCGTCTGGAGCTCACAGCTGGCAGTGGCACAGCTCAGGGCCTCTGCACAAGAATCGAGGAACAAAGAAATGATGTGCGTGTCACCGTGCGAGTCCTCTCCCACGGGAATCTCCCCACAGGACAGGGAGCTCAGCTTGCCAAGCGAGCCCTGTGAGGGGATTGAGGGTGACTGAGGGCTGGAAACCCTCTTGGACAACTAAACAGGAACTCTTGAAGCCCCAAAAACACCTAAGCATGAAGGAAATACATGCTGCGTGCAAATTCTCTGAAATGCCACAGGATCCCTGCAGCTTGAAAGGTTTTTTCTCTCCAAGGTCCTATTAGGGATCAGATTTACCACACGGAGAATGCAGAATTTCAGAAACAGTTCTCCCCCCGTTCCACTGAGGACATCTTTTGTTGCTCTCTCACCCCATCTCAGACCTGTTGTGCGCGTGCTGGCTGCTGAGGGATGTTTGCAGGAGCTGGGCAAGGGCTTCTCTCGACAGATTATTGCTGCTCCTCCCAGCCACCGGTGCCTGCACACTCGGCAGAAACGCTGCAAACCCCCCCACTGCACAGACCCCACACCTACACAGAGCAGTAACTACGGAGGGACCAGCAGTAAAACAGCTGCAGGAAATTCCCATTTCTCCCTGTGACGTCAGCTTTCTCCCCACCATCTAAACAGTGTCAGGCACGAACAAACAAG
>VXAC01007106.1:758299-818726 GCA_013399225.1 Rhipidura dahli | reverse complement strand
TCTTTCAAACCAAGACACCCGTGGCAGCAGTGGGATGAGTTTCTTCAGGCAGCCCTGTCACAGACCATCAGTACAGCCAGATGGACTTGCTGTCTCCAGTGCTATGTTCGGGCCATGGGATGCTCTGGTAGGGCTACGTCAAGCTGGATAATTGTGGACAGTTTGCACTAATGAGATGTTTTAGATGACACATGTGCCCCCAGGAGCCACTGCAGAGCCCTCCCCTCCTTGGATCTCTCACTGAAAGGCTAGAAGGTGCTTTCCATCACTGCTGAAGCATCATGAGCTTCAGCCAGGCACCACAGTCCCAGTCCTATTACTGGTCCACTGAGCTGATGCCCACAGGGCCGCCCACCCTGTCCCTTACTATCTTCTGGTTGAAGTTGATAGGACTGAAATGTGAGTCCTCCCGCTGACTGCCAGGACTTAGCACTGCTGTTGAGCATTCAGGGATGCTGTGTGGAGCAGTAGGACAGCCAGCCAGCCTGTCTGTAAAACCCCTGTATGCCAGCCAGAGCAGAGCCTGATTAGGCTTATGAAACCTGACAAGATCACAGCCCAAGGTGGTATTGCTGGAGGCTGCTTGACTGGGAACCATGTTCCTGTTGCAGCGGAATGAGCATTAGGGATGTGTCTCTTGAAGCCTGTCATGACACACGGCTAGCCCCTGAATAGGGAGCCTGTGAACATCTCTCACAGCTGTTATCCTGCCAGCAGAGTGCAGGAAGAGCCTCCTCCCAAAAGGAGCACCAGCTGCATCTGCTTGCAGAATGAGAATGTTCCTCATTCTGTGCTGGATGATGCCCCATTTTGGCTTTGAATGGATGGTCCCCTGAAGCAAATGCTGACCAGGGCACTGCTCTTTCAGCTCTGCAGGTACAGTGACCCCTCCCTCCAGCTTGGCTGGTGTGTGTGTCCTCAAAATAATCAGGCTTTGTGACCTGTGAAGGACATCCCCATGGCCCCGCTGCTTCACCAATGGCCTGTGTCATTTTGACCCCACACGAGGAGCTGTAGCCCATCTACCAGGGCATAGCAGTCGGTGCTTGAGGGTGCTGTGTGCTGCTTGCTGTAGGTCTGGGAGCTGACAGAACAGGGACTGCTTCAGGAGGCTCTGTGGTCTGCTCACCATCAGCTAAAACAAGCTCTGAAGCAATGCATGCTGTGGTACAACCTGGGTGGGAGACTATCTGACACACCGCCTCTGCCTAGCAGCTATTGCCGGGATCTTCGTGCCACTTGTTGTGGATCTGCATGAAATCAGAGGCTTATATTTCTTAGCAATCCGTGTTTCTCACGCAGGCTCTGCCCTCAGATTCCTCCTGGTCGGATTTGTGTTCGTCTAGGAGAAGCAGCAGCAGCTTCTTAAACAGACCAGCTCTTACGCCTTTGTTTCCTTCAGCCCCACAGGGTTAATCTCCTTCTTGGCACCTGATTATTTGCTGCTGCAGGATGTGTGTTTGAAATTCTCATTTTGCTGGCTTTAATCCCCATCTGGGAGCTGTGTCCAGGTCCCAGGGGCTGGGGGTGGGTTAATACCTGAGCCCCCCCCCCAGCAGCTCAGTCGCCTCTTCCTCTCCACCCCAGCTGGTGGCTCTCAGGTATCCCCAAGGGAGGTATTGAGGTGAATGGACCACTTCACAAATGGTTATTAAGCATTTTGTGTTGCTTTGTGAGGCTGGTGAGCATTGGTATTGCTGGCTTAGCAGCAGGCCTGCCGAGAGCCAGGGGTGGGGGCTTGCAGGGCTGCATGGTCAGGCGGGAGATGGAGGTCCCTTTCTGCTCTAGCCATGAGCTCCTCTCCCTTCACATCTGAAGCACATCAGGCATTGACACAGCTGGCAAACAGCACTGTATTCCCACAACCCACCAGCTTCTCTCACCCTCCTGCAGCCCCAGCATTTTGCCTGGCGCTTCTGCAGGTAATTGTCCCCAAAACTTTTCAGGCCATTGTTCCATCTTGCTGCCTTCTCCTTCCACCCCAGAGGATGCCCACAATTAAATTTTCAGTGTTCCTCTTCCACCCGCTTGCCTTGATGTCTGGTCCAGGCTGTCACGCTGTCCCCTTCCCCTTTTCCAGTGAGTGCCCTTGCTCCTTTGGGGCAAGACCATTCCCAGTGGAGCTCAGGGTGCTCTCTCTCCCTGCCCCTGTGCTGCCCCTTCTCCCCCAACCCCACGGGAAGCAGGTCTGCTCTTCCTATCTCCTGCCCCCTGCCCTAAGTTACCCACTGTTATTTTAGGAGGCCTGGCTTCCTCTCCCGTTGGTTTTCCCCCCTCCAGGTGCTGCTGCGGGTGTGCAATTAGCTGGCACAGCAGCGAGGAGTGGCTCCCCGGGGTGCTCCCTCACTGACACGAGCAGCAGACGGTGACTGAACCAGAGACAGCTCAGCGTGCGCTGCGCTTGCTTTGTGCCTCTCGTACTGGGAGCTCAGAAGGGAGCACAGGCGTGGAATAAACGGGAGCGCTTTGAAAGGGTTGCACCGTAATCCCTCCCTGCCCCTCTTACCCCCCTTTCTGCAGACATTAGTTTGATTAAAATTGCATGAGCCCACACACGGGTGTATGTTATTTTATGTATTTATCTCCTCCTAGCGAGAGGCTGGTTCGAGGTGTGCTTTGTGGGAAAGCAGCTGCAGGGATGCTGGGGAATTCGGGGTGTTTTAAAAAACTTTCCCTCTGCAGCGCTCTCGGCCGGCTGCTGTGGGGCTGGTTGTACTGGTGAGACCTGCTTTTCCTGTGGGATGCCAAACACGAGCACCTTCTTCCCAGCAGAGCCTGAGGTCCTTGCTGCTGGTGCCTGGGTGGGTGCTGGGCAGGCAGGAGCCCCTTCCAGCACTGCTGTAGGGCAGCAGCAGCATCTGAAAGGGTGCACTTGGGTTGCTCCAGCAAAACTTCACCCAAGGCTTTTCCACATTCCTGAGGGCATCTCCATGGCTGAGGGTGGGTGTAAACGGCCAGCGTAAAACATAGGAATTAATTCACAGTATGGATGAGGCAAAAATAGATAAATTCTTCTTTAGCCAGGTTTGTGCACCCAGATTGGCCACAAGTAAAGTCTTCATTACCATTCAAAGCAGCCTTCTGTCTCCTCTAGAAACGGGGCGAGTTAGATTACTTTGCTCTGCAGTCCTATTCCACTCTGTAAATGCAGTGTTTTTGCCAATGCTGTGGCAGTGCTATGTCAAAACTCCTTGATGGGCATCTGTAGGATAGGCTGTCTTACTGCCTCACCCAGGGGCGTGCCCAGTTCAGTATTTGCATGTTTTCCCCTGTTTTGGAAAAGAAAGATGCTATTTCCTTCCCTTCAGGAGGGTTTACTTTTAATGAAACATTTGCAGAGTGCAGTATGCCCCTCCAGTGAGCGTTGTGTTGCACTCCACGAGTGGTTCCCTTGTCTGTATCTTTGTCACCCCCTCCTTGTGCCTCTGCGTTTTTCCTTAGGCAGAGCAGTGAGGTAAAGGGGCCGGCAGCTCCCAAATGTGCTTATCCCAGGGCTTTATGAGCTGCCTGCAGGTTTAATCTTTCTTCTCGGACGTCACTGTGCAGCACAAGGCTCTGGGGAGATGGGCTGGGGTAGCTGGCATCCCAGCTGGCTGCTCATCCCTGAACTCCTCCAGCTCAGCTGCTCTCTCAGGTCTGCAAGCCCGTGCACTTTTTAGAAGGTGGAAATGCAGTGGGAGCTGTATGTTCCCAGCAGGAGACAGCTTCCTCTCCTCCTTCTTGCCCACGGGGATGGAATGGTTGCCTTGTATCTAAAGGACATTGAGGTTTCATGCAGTAGCAGTACAGGAACCTGATGAGTGCCTGGTGCCAGGGGTTCAGAACCCCACAGGGCCCTGCTGCTCTAAGGCAAGAGGAGCCCCCTGCAGCCCTTGCCAAAATCTGGTGTCCCCTGGCATGGAGTGCCTTTTGTGACACCTTCCTTGAGGAGGGGTGGCCCCTCTTTTGGGCAGTGGGACAGAGATGTGCTCCACGAGAGTCCCTGGCAAAGCCTCCACCCGCAGGTCTTGCTGCAGGGCACAGTTCCCCAGGTTTGGTGGGAATGTGACCTGCAGGACACAATTCCCTGGCTTCGATGGGAGTGTGGCTGCTTGCCTTCCCCATGGACTGGAAATCTTTGCTGTCTGGTAGGGGTTAGCATAACAAAGCGTCAGGTGAGAGGGAGGCATTGAATTTCAATAAACCAGCGACTGGGGAATGAAATCTCCTTGCTTCTAATTCGAGCCCAGGCGCCCCTCTTGCTTACCTTGGAGCAAACCTGCTGTAAGGCATAGGAAACAGCTCAGCAACTGCAGCCCTGGCTGTCCTGGAGGTGCAGGCTGAGATTTATTAAAGACCTGCAGAGGTCTGTAAAAAAAAAAAAAAAAAAAAAATTATGATCTTCTTGGGCTTAGTCGTTGCAAGTCAAATATTTGAATAGGTACAGGCAAGCGTTTTTGCTGAAATTGGATGATGCCTTTCATATTTATGTTTGGTTACGCTTGCACCGCATGTATTTGGATGCTTGGCCAGGGGCAGAGAGGAAGGTGAGGGATGAAAGGGACTTGGTACAGAGAGGGGGAAACAGGAGCAGGGAGTGATTAGAAAGGAGAAGAAAGCAATGGAAACTACTGAAGTTTAAAAATCATAGCAATTAGGCTGGGGGGAACCAAAGAGAGGCAGAAAAATAAATCGGGGCCTTTGAAGAAAAAAGGGGATAGACAGTGATGCCTTTTATTAAAATCTAAATGGCTGACTCTGAAGATAAATGAGCTCGCAAAGAAACAATGAAAATAATAAAAAGTGGAAGACAGGAAGGAAGGAAATATTTAAAAGGAAAATGAGAGGTTTTCATGGGTGTGTGCAATTGAGCATGTCAGCAGAGATGCTCCTTAATCGGCTCTAATAATGTGACAGCTACTGGGGGCTTTGGAAAAACAAACATAGCCCAAACCTTGCAATTATTTTCCCAGTGGGGTGAAGTTTCCTGAGCGTGTAAAGCTGACAGTGTCCTCCTTTTGTGCCTCTCTGGGGCTGCAGGTTACAATGCAGCCTTTCCTTTCTGGGATGTGTCAGGAGCTGCTGCACGGACAGTAAGCAAAGCCTCTCGCAGGGCACTGCTGGCTTTTGTTCAGATGCAGGGAGGCTGGAGAGGCAGTGATTCAGTGCTTGCCTCGGGTTGCACTGCCAACAAGGTGCTCCCACCATCAAGAGAGCAAAGGAAAGGGACTTTGATCATGCTTTGGAAAATCCTGCCATTTTCCACCCAGAAGTGTTGTGCTGCAGAGGGCTGTTGCCCTGTTTTGGTTTGTCTTGCTGTGTCAGTGGAGGTGGTTGGTGATTTTGGGAGAGAAGGATCGTGGCACCCTGCTTGCTAAGGGGGAGTCAGTGTCCTGTTGGGCTACTGTGAGAGAGTCTGTAAGGTGGCCACTTCTTTATCTCTAGGTCCTTGGCAGTGTGGGAGGTTTCTTGGCTTGGGAGGGCATGGCTCTGATGGATAAAGATGTCAGACTCTGCTCTGGGGAGTTGTTGATACTGTGTGCATTTCTGGGAGCTCAGGTCTGACCCACAGACAGGCAGGTGGAGGAATATGGTTGCTCCAGAGCAGCCTGGGGTCTTCAGTGCTGCCCATCTCCATGAGGAGCTGTGCACACAAAATGAGGAAAGACTGAGATTATTGACCTTGCTTTTCCTCCTTTCCCAGTGGAGGAATTTCTTTAAGGTATGCCTGACTCCCACCAGGAACAGTCTTGCTGCCATCCACCAGCCATGCTTGTGTCAGTCCTTCTGTGGAAATAACATTTCCAGTGGAAAGTCCTCTCTCAAAACCTCTCTCTACAGTGTATTGCTCAGCACCTAGGGCAAAACCACAGCAGTCGCCACGATCTCTAGAGGTAGAAAACACATCTAGGACTCTTTCCCTTAAAGGAAAAACATTGAATTAGAGGGACCTAACTGCTTGAAATAAATGCAGGGGAAAAGAAAAAAGGTAGGAAGAGACTGGTGGATGGGAAATTCAGCAGGCCAGTGCTGGTAGTCCCTGCTAGGCTGCACATCCACCCACTCTGTCTCCACTGCTGTGTTCAGGGTGAACACAACACATTTCTCAGGGATGTGGCTGCTTCTTACCCACCCTCAGGCTGTGTTTCCACAGGCAAAATCTTGTGGGTCATAGGAAGGAGTTCCCAAGCCAGACGTACCCAAAGCCAGTGGAAGGCTGTGCTCTCGATGTTCTCGGTGTGGTGGCATGTGCCTCAGCAGCTCTGTGGGTAAAGGAGGAGCATATGTCAGCCTCCTAGGAATTTAATCTTCACATTTTTCTCATATTGTTTCTGGGTACTCTTGGGGGCTGAATTTGCATTGGTGGCATGAAAGGAATTGGCTTTTCACCTGCAGCGTGTGAGGTAGTGAGTTTTGCCTTTTGCCCGTGTGTCTTTTCCACAGTCCCATTACCCCCACCCCTTTGTGGATACCCTTAAATTCCTGAAATTATCAAGGAGAACTGCATGGATTAAAGTCTGCTACCAATATATGTTTTAGCAGCAAGGATAAGAGGCTGCATTAGTTTAACTGAAATCACTTTGTGTGAATTTTTCTGGCATAAACCAGACCTTAATAGATCCAGAATGTCTGAGGATGATCGAGTACTCAAATAAACTTGCAATGAATTTTATGGGAAAATAGCTTTCTGTCTCTTTTATGTTGTAGTTTTTGGGGTTTTTTTTCCCAGTGATGGCTAGAAGAATGAACATTTTTCTTAAAGAGGAATGTTTGGGTTTTTTTCTTTTTAAAATCACTTCCCTGCTTATTTATTTTGGGGCAACAGTGTACAGTGTTGCTGTGTGGTCTGTTTGCTATAGAGAGGTGGTATTCCAAAGAACCAAGCTAAAAGAGCTGCTTGGAGCCTCAGCTGTGGCTGTCTCTGCTAACAGGTCCCAGGTAGAGAATCTTTCCCAAGGAATTTCTTTCCCAAGTGTGCCTGTTAATGGGAACTATAGGAGTCCAGCTGAAGCTCCCTTCCCTTATGTATTGATTTCACCCCTCTCCCATCTGTGCTGTCATGATTCCACTGGTTCTTCAGTCACCCTCAAATTTGCCAGGGCACAGGAGACTTGAATGCCTAATGTGCTCAAGCAAGGGTTTTAGAACACAAAAAAACCCTGCCAGAATAATTACGTGGGGAAAGGAAAAAACCTTCATACCATTTTAATGTAACAGAAAAAGAAAAAAAAGGAAACAGTCTAAAGCTCTTTACTTCTTCCTTTTCGAAGGTTGTGTTTGTAGGAATTTAGCTGTGATCTGAAATATGATAGCCTCTAAAACTGTCCTGCTTTGTTTTGGGGAACAAAACAGCGATAAGCAAGAAGGGAGGACGTGTCCCAGCTGTGGCACAAAACAAGGCTCTTGAGTCTCCCTTCAGTGGGTTTTTTTGTTTGAGTGGGTCCCCTGTTTTAGGCAGGATGGAATGCTGATACCAGTGCTAGCTTTGATGGAGATTTGTATAAAAGGAAGAAAAAATGTGCGCAGAAGAACTAGTGAAGTTTGGTTTCCTGTGGGTTTTGCTTCATGGTTGAATTGCTGATTATCTAATAAAGTGCAGTCACTGCTTACCCTTGACTGCCGTACCCCTCTGCTTATCTTCCAGGCAACTTCTTTGGTGTCTGAGGGTTGACCAAACATTTGATTGTTCTCCACAGAAAAATAGGAGTATGTGGTGTGTGCCTCTTCTGCTTCTCCAGCTGTTTAATGAAATCTGTGAACTTTATTCTTGCACTGCTGTCTTATTTTTCACTTTGAGAACTTCAGCCACTCTCAAAGCAGTGGCCATTTGCTAAAGTTAGGTGGGAGACAGGTGCACACCCTACACTGTCAGGTGGTGCTGTCTCCTCTGGAAGCCTACAATTTTGTAGGAAGAGGTCAACCTGAGAACCTTTACCAGCCAGAGGCTGGTACAGAAGGTGAAGATGGAAGAAGATACTGTCTAAGAATCTTGCAGTGCTGAGAAGCCCTTCCTGAAGACTGTTGTCTTTCAACAATTCTTAAAAGCATTACCTTCCATCTTGCTCCCTGATTTTTCTTTCATAGCAGCCCAGAACATTTAGAGATCCCTCTTTGTGTAACTGCTGGGAACTTCCTTCTGCTCTAGAGTCATTTCAGGCTGATGTGAGTTGCTGGTGGTTCCATTATCCTGTGCTTTCCTCCATCTGCTGAGCTGACAGCATCCAGCAGAGTACCTGCTGTTGTTCCCAGGCGTTTCTCTCTGGGTGTCTCAGCCAGTTAAACCCCAGAGCCCACCTCTGCCCAGGGCATTCCTGGGAAGCAGCAGCCTGAGTGAAATGCTTCATGCTGGCCATTTGGCCATTTACCTACAGGGTAGGGAGCAGCAGCTGGGAGGCTGGCAGCTTGCAGAGCCTTTTGCACTCAGGTGTAATGGTGAAACAACCACAGAGTGGGAAAACTGGAGCTGTCTTTGGATCTGGGGACAGGAGTGTGTCAGCTGTGCTTGGCTCTCACTCAGGGGCTTCACCAGTAGAAGGGCTGCAGGCCCTATAAATAAAATGCTGAATTCTGCTGGAGTCAGTGCTATTGATCCTGCACTGGAGACATCATGCAAACTTCCTATTTACTAGTTTATTTCGTGACTTTCTTTACTGTTTTGAGTGGCTTTCTTAATGCACTGCTTTGATGCACTGTGTGCCTTTGGGTTAACGATAGGTGCTCCAAAAACATCTTCTTACTGTAATGAGATATTTATTTCCTGAACAGTTATTTTTAAATGCCCACAGTCTCCTGCAAAGGATTTGGGGTGTCCAGAAAAACTTAGAGCACTCTGCCCTAGGAGACCTACCTGTATTTTGGACGTCTCTGAGCTTTCCCTTCTGACTGTAACCATCAGTGGTGCGTCTGTGCTGTGAGATCAACACATATAAAAATAAACACATTTATTAAAAGATTTTAATACGGAGATGCCAGGCACTCTAATGCAGAAAGTCACCTGGATGTGCACGCATTAGCTTCTCCAGACTAGCTCATTGCTACACAATTGCACTTTTTGCCATCTGCAAAGCCCAGAAGTTTCAAGCAGAGCCATTTCACCTCCCTTTTACTTATCCTCTGTCCCTCAAATTACCACCACCTGAACTAGAAGAAACTTAGAAAGATGACCCTAGCCATGTGAGTAAGAGGCAGAATTGCAGAAGTACAGTAGAAAATAAACTCCTCAAGAACACAGATTTGCTGAAATGTATGTTACCTTGTTTTATCTGTTACTTTGACCAGATGGCAGAAGACTGTCAACTGTTTGGCTGAATTTGCTTTATTCATCTTAATTCTGCTTTCCTCAGTCTCTAGTAAAGGAGGAGAGCAGGTGGTCCTTGTGGCTGGGGAACTTGGACTCCATCCTGCAAGAGCCAGACTGTGCCTTTCATTCATCGTGAGAGTGCCAGCTTCAGAGTAACAGTTCTGACCTGCCAAAACCTTGTTGGAAGAAAGTAGCTTGGAAATATGCAAAAGAGCCACCACCCTTGCTTCCAGCTTCCAGAAATCCCTCCAGCTCATGCTGACTTTGTGGCTCACTACATGGTTATTGTCTGCTGAAGATGATTGTATAATATGTTATAATTTCCATGCTTTAAAGAGGACTGATAGATGAAGAAAAGATTTCCACTGTCTTAGTTTGTATGGGTTTGGTTTTTTTCCTTAGATTTTAAAACTTCTTTTCATCTACTTATTAGCCATCCTGTGTCTCTCAGTAATCTGCATGTGAAAAATGTGATTCTCTCCTTCCCTGTCTGTGCTTCAGGATGCCAGTGTTTTCTCTTTGTTTTTCCATGGGAACTTAAGACCCAGACCTGGGCTGACCAGGAATTTTAGCAATAATAATAGAGAGTAAAGTCTAATTCTCTGCTTTTTTCAGTACTTTGCTTATGAGGGTTGAAATGCCCTGTTCCTGTGTGTTGAGCAGAAAATTGGGGTTTGGAGGGGATAGACTCAGATTCTGCTTGCAAAAACCATCTCCCACGTGTGTCTGGGTCTGTTTTGTCTCGCCCTGGAGGCAAAAAGAAATCACTGCTGAACCTAAGGAGCGGGCCATAAGGGGATATTGAAGTTGTGGTCATGGGCTTTGCATCTCTAGGGACAGGTTAGGTATACAGAGGCAGACAGGAGAAAGGTGCTTGTACATATCAAAACCTTCATTATTGAATAAGTGAAGGAAAAACAGCTCTCACGTGCACACCTTGACCTCCTGTGTGATCTCTGCCGAGCTCTTGAAGCAGGGGCACTAATCTCTGAAAGCAGCCCTTGCACTCTTAACTCCTGGTGTTGCTTGTATAGTCGAGGTAGAGGAGAATGAATCCTCCTTGAAAATTGATTTTTGAGAGGGGTGACTTACCTGACTACAAAGCACCACAAACATTATTATAGTCCAGGGGGAATGTGGCCTGAGATGTGTTTTGAAGTGATACTACACTGTTCAGCTGTTGGTATTGCCTGCCTAAGTGCACTAGGTGGAATGAAATCAGGCTTTTCAAAAAAATCGGAGAAAAGAGGATTTTCTAAGCTTCCTATTTCTGTCATTTCTTAACTTCAGCTTCAGAAGTGTAAAACATTAAGACAGTGTTGCCTGCACAGCTTCAGAGGAGCCAAAGCTGCGTCAGCTCCGTGTTTGCTCCTTTTTTGCTTTCCCTGCCTGTCCTGCGGGCTCCAGGACTCTGTGGCCTAGCAGGTTGCCCTCTGCGGGTTTAAGCCACAGCAAATTCCCAAATGCCTGCTCTTAGCTCACAAGTGCTGTTAAGTGAAACACATCAGCTTAACCCTCGGTGGAAGAGTTGCGTGCTGATGTGCTCTGCCCTCCTGTTTGCAGTGGCTTAGGCTTGCCTTAAGCTGCGGTAGCTCGCTGCTGGCACTCGGGATCAGCAGGGGAGCTAAACCCTTGCAGAGGTGAGACTGTGCAAGAGGGAGGGAGGCAGAGGAGGGATTTGTGGTCTGTCTCACCTTGGCTTGCTGCTGGAGGTTATTGCCTCCACAGGTGAGAGGCTGGTGTGGTGCACGGTGGTCTGCAGCCCACTGCTGCCCTCTCTGGGTCTCTCCCCCGGGCTCTGCTTTGGAGGGGTCTGTGGGGTGGTTGGTGGGGCTGGGCTGGGCTGGCAGTCTGGCCAGGTGTCACTGAGCACAGCAGCTGGGGCAGGGACAAGTCCCAAGGCCAGCGTCACCCAAGGCAGAGTCAGGGTGTGAGCGTTACCGTCGGGAGGGCTGTGAGAGTTGGGCAGTGCCACAGTGTGCCTGGATCGTGTCCAGGTGTGCTGTGACCACAGAGCCCATCCAGGAGCCACTTCCTATCAAGTGCTGGGTTCAGAGCAGGGACATCCAGCCTGTCACCAAACACAAGTTTCCCTGTTGCAGAGAAGCAAACATCCATGTCCTTTTGGATGTCATCTCTGCCACCTCCTCAAACCTATTTTTCACTTGCAGGCTGGTTTGCACAGTCCCTGCAGAGAGTGTCTACCTCTCAGAGCAGGACTGCAAAAAAAGCGTGCATGTGTGAGGGAGTAAAGGTTTTCCTTCCTGTCCTGGCTGGGAGATGGCAGCAGGGATGAATCCTGTGCTCTCTGCCTCTGCCACACACCCAGCCCATGGCGCTCCTCGGCCGCCTCCCCGTCCCCAGCGCCGCTGCCCTTTGGGCTGCTGTCATCAGGGTTTGCTCCACTGACGCTCCAGATAATTTTTGCTTAATGAACAAATGATGACTCTCACTGCTGGGTGCCGCCTTGTCCTTTTACCACCCCTTTCTGGTTTCTTCTCTTTTCTTTTTTTTTTCATTTTAATGAGATCGCTTGAACTTTTCCACCTAAATTAGCTGTCCTAATAACTAGATCCTCCTTGGGATGCTTTGGGACATGGGTGGATAGAGGAGAAGGAGCTTGTTAGCAGGAGTCTGTCTTCTGCTGTTCCCCAGAGCAGCTTTAGTTGAGGGCAGGGGCTGTGAGTGTGCTCCCAGCACCTGTCATGCTGCACCCAAAGCACTCAAGGGAAGGGGGCCAGCATTTGTGGAGGAGCACCCACTCAGAGAAATTATCTGAGCAGCACTGTGCTGGAGCCCCAGAGCAAAGCCCAAGGGAAGAGGGGAGGCCACGTGTCCTTTTTCCTGGAGCTGAAGCACTTGTGAGAAGTTCAGAAAGCTTCGAGTCTCGCAGGTCCATCAAGGACCAGCCAGAACTGGGGCTGAGCACATCTGCTCCCCCTGCACATGTGCCCTGGGTGCACAGGGAGGGGGTTTCTGGTGGGGTCCTAGGGTACCTGCTGCCAACCCCTGTGGGTTTGTGTGGAGCTTGGGAAGCTGCAGGAGAGCGTTGCTGTCCTGTGTGCCTGGGGTGGACATGCTGGCTTCTGTCCATGACATCTGAGGGGTCTCACACAGGTCGGATGTGCGGCTGTGTCCGGGAAGCGCCTCCTGCAAGGCACATCCCAGAGACACGGAGCAGGCTGTGCAGTGGGATCCTCTGCCACTGCCTGGGAGGGAGCACAGCCTCAGCCAGATAGGCTGGACGCGTGACTAGCAGAGCCCACAGCAAGCACAGAGAGGTTCAGGCCCTGAGTTGGAAAACTGACCTAATTTCCACTTTTTGCATCTTCTGTCTGATTCTCTTCTCCCCTTTCTCCTGCAGTCGTTACTTCTGGTTTGGATTTTTTTTTTCTGTGCCCTTTCTCACTTGCTGCTTGAACTCACCCAGTTGCATTTGGGAGATGCATGTTTATTGGCATAATCATTCCAGGCAGTCGTTAATGTACCAACAAGGATACCATTGTAATCGGAGGATTTATTACTACTGCTGTGAAACAACTGCCATGCTGTCTCACTTAACTCTTCAGCTCCCCTCCTGTCTTCTGCCAGCAGCTGAACCAGTAGCAAACTGCCCTTTTAAAAAAGCTGCAAACACGCAGCATGGGAATGTGTTACTTTATTGTGGTTTTTTTCCTACTCTTACCACAGAATGCTGCAGTGATATGAGTGCAAGTGAGTTCAGTGCTTCACCATCCTTTCCTTGATTGTGTTGCAATTGAAAGTGACTTTGTTGTTAAACTCCTCATTTAAAGTAAGACTTAAATATTTCCATGAAGATGAAAAGTATATTTTAACTGCTTTTCTTTAGACCACAGCGGTACTGCCACTTACCCCTGCAGGACCTTGAAGGGAATCCAGTGTTTCAGAAAAGTGTATGATTTCTTTGGTAGTTTAGTCAAACAAATACTAGTCTTTTATCTGTCTTTAACCATCCTTATTTTTCAGTGCAGATGGAGCTTTGCTGAAGCAAAGTGATCCCCAAACAACCAGACTATTAGTACTTGTTTTTCCCCGTGGTACCCAGAGCCTGTGGCTATATGTTAGTAGGCAAGGAAGAGGGCAAGCTCTGCACAGAGGCCCTGAGCCCTCAGTCACAGTGAAGATACCTCTTGGGGTGGTAGGTTTTCCTTCTGTGATCACAGGTAGGACCTTGGGCAGCGAGAGGAACTTACAAGCAGCAGCAATAGAAACAAAGCTTTTCTCTGCCTGCAGCCACCTGAGAGTTTCTAGCTGCTACTTTAAAATTACCCAAGCTGAAGAGATGCTACCACTGGCATGATCAGCTCAGATACTTTTCCACTTGCAAAGGTGACATTGAGGGTCTTCATCAGTTTTGCAGCACAGCACGGTGTGTGTTTCCTCCCTGCTGAAGGCACTTAGACGTGCTTGTGACTGACAGGGAGGAGTGCCTGGTGTGCTGCAGCAGGTATGGATCAGCATGTACAGCTAATTGCCAGGCACGAGGGCTCCAGAGGATTACACTGCTAATCTAGATACTGCTCCTGCCTTATCACCTCCCCCTCCCTCCCTCCTTCCCTCCCTCCCACCGCACACCTGCACACGCATTTGGATCCTGTATGGAATAGGAATCAATGGCTGGGGGGGAGGGATGGAAGGAACATGGATCCCTGAGAGCTTCTGGGAGACAGCAGGTCCTTTCCAGCTCTTCCTGTGGTGTTGGGAGTGTCTCTGGTGGCAGACCCTCCCTCCTTCCCTGGAATGGCAGGGGTGGCCACAGGAGGGTCAGCAGATTTTGCAGAGTCTAATAACAAGGCGCTGTGTTCCTGTTCCTCACATTCCCACCCAGGTGCCTCCCAGTGCTCACCTCTGTGTTCACCAGGGTGGCTCTGGCATTGCTGTTCCCTTTGAGCAACTTGTTTCTGTGTTGAACATGCATCTAGAGGGGTTTTGGAAGGAGGTTTATTGGTGCTGAGCTGTGATCCCTGTGGGGCTATGAGATGTTGTGGGGCAGATGGAAACACAACTCTTGCACTGAATCCCTGCAAAATCCAGGGAGTATGTCTTAGCCAGAAACAGCTTCTTAGGAGTAGGGAGTACATGTATTTGTTCTTCCTAAACAGTTCACACCTGATAAGTGTGATCACTTGGTAAGATTAGCTCTCTCCAGGTGGTATGTTCCAGGCAGCTGGGAACACAGGGTAGCACCATAGAATGTCTCTAAAGTATATCAGTGGGTAAAAGCTACAGGGAAATGCAAGGGAAGAAGAGATTGCTGGGTTTTGCTTGTTCTGCAGTGGCCCTGAGATGGCCCAGCTGTATTGGGTAGCCTGTCTAAGTTGTTTTACTCCTGAAGAGCCTGAAGTGTAAGGCTGCTGTGATGCTAAGTGATTTTCACAGCGTTGTTTCACCAGCTCGAGCTAGAGAGCCTCTGGCTCCCAGCCTGATGCTCCTCCTGCATCTCTTAGCAAGGAAAGGGAGTCAGGCAGATTTGCTGCCTTGCCTGGAAGTAGAGAAAACCTTGGTAGATCTCTGCTTTGTTTTGGCTCATAAAAGCTTTGATAGCCTACCCCTTGGAGGTGTTTGGGGTTTTGGAGACATAAGGATGAACCAGAGCCAGCTTGGGCAAAAGTGAGACACCTGGATCATCCTTCTGTACGTGGGCAGAGTTCAGCATGGCACTGGTAGCTACTGGAAATGGAGCCTGTGCTGGGGCTTGGAGAAAAGTGTGTTGAGATGTGCACTCCTGGGAGCTCCAGTCTCTGCTCCCTATCTGTTTTCTGGGATACTGCAAGCCAGTTCCTTGTCCTGAAGTTAGCCTTAATTAGCTCACTGAGCTCTCGCTGACTGCATGTTACTGAGGTATGTGCATTTGAGGTGGGTTTGACTGGAGCTGGGTGTGCAAGCTTCCTGAGGAGGGTCCTCTGGCCAGTGGGGAGCAGCTCTGAGCTCCTCCTCCAGGTCCTGGCAGCTAGGACCTGGGACTCTGCCTGGCTGGGTCCCTGACACCCTCTAGTGGAAATATTTATATTTAATATTTCAGGAGCTTTCAAAACTTGGTGGTGGTTGTGAGCACTCTGTGCTAAGCAGCCCACCTATCACTTGAGTACCCATCCAGTGCCCTCTGCAGTGACCTGTGGCTTGGGGACTCATAGGAAATGCTGTATTCCTTGCTCTGAAGTGTTGTAAGTACAAGCTCAAAGCTGCGACTGGCTCAGGAATGGTGGTACCGCACTAGATTGCTCCCAGGAACTGCTTTTCAGTTTTCTCCTTGTCTAGCCTCTTGCTGCCAAACCTAACCTTGATGCTGGAGAGAAGGGAGTTCTGCTGACACTTGCAGAGGGGTCATGACAGTTGCAGGGATGGACTTGAGTTGGGGGATGAGGAGGAAGCAAGGCTGGTGGATGCTGGGGGAAGTGCAGAGAAGGCTGCCTGGATGGAACATTTGAGAAGAGAGGAGAAACAGGCAGGAGCTGGGTGAGAAAGAGACAGCAGAAGGATGTGTCCTGCAGCATCCCACTTGGCTCTGATTCCCTTTCAGGTGTGGCTCTGCTCCCTTTCATCCAGGGAGGTGACTCTCATCTGAGCTTGTCCTTGCTTTCAAGTGAAGCTCAGCTGGCAGCATGTCCCCAGAAGCCCTGGTGCTTCCTGCGGCAGGCAGGTGGCTGCAGGATGTGTGTGGGCGGCTGGCAGCGGGATGGCTGGCAGCGAAGCCAGGACTCCCAGGTGAGCACCGTGCAGACTCACTCATGTTCCCATAAGCAAACTGATGGCTCTGAAGCCTGAGCAGGGTGACTGGCTTGGGAGGAGCTTCTCTTCTGAGAAGGCACCTCTCTGCATGCTCCGTCTTGCCCTGGTGAGCCCCTCTGCAGTGTTCCCTGCTTCCTTTTTTCGCTGTGACTTCCAGCCCTGGTCTGCTCCAGCCCCATGGGCCAAGCCCTGCCTGTAGCCCTCCTGTTACACACAGTCACGGAATGGGGGAGGCTGGAAGGGACCACTGAAGGTTTCTAGTGCAGTCTCCCTGCTTGAGCACATTACTCAGGATTGTGTCCAGAAGGCTTTTGAGTACCTCCAGAGAAGGAGCCTCCACAGCCTCTCTGGGCAGCCTGTTTCAGTGCTCTTGTCATCCTCACGGAAAAGAAGTTTTTCCTCATGTTTCTCTCCTCCTACTGCTCAGCACCACCTGCCTTCATCCTCCTGACACCTGCCCTTCAGATGCTTGCCTACACTGATGAGGTCCCCTCTCAGTCACCCCTTGTTGGTGCAGGCCAGTGGGGCCTATGCCTTGGAGCGGTGCATGAACCCCAGCAGACTTTTGTCCCCACTGTGGGAATCCCCAGTGCTCACTGGGCTTTTGAAAGGAGTTGTGACCTGCTGCCATGTTCAGCTGCCTCTTGAGCATGGCATTTTCTCTTCTCCTACGAAGTTCCCCCCTCCCTGAACATAGTACCCAAGGCACATCTTGCAGGGTAAATAAAACAGCTGTTTGTGCATCGCTGGCTGAGCATGAGAGTGGTTGTGTGAAGCACAGAGCCTCCCTGCTGGCCTGGCTACCTCAGGACTCTGGCTTGTTCTTCCCTGATCTTCATCCTTCCTGCCTCATCCTTCAAAAACTGGGCTTTCATTTATCAAACAGGTCTCAAGTCCCCCTGGTTAGGAAGGCAGCACTGACCATCTGGGAATATATGTCTCTGCCAAGCTGATGTAAGACAACAGCCTTAAAGCTGTGTGCAGCCCAGAAGGTCTTACCAGTTCCTCTCACTGGAGGATCTTGGTTGGCTCTTTCAACTAAAGTAGCAGGAGGAATGCAGCACAGTGTGTCAGGTGTTACACAGCTAAATTACAGCTTCAGCCACACACCAACACCTCCTGATTTTTCTCCAGGAGTGCACTTTGCAGAAACCTGCCTATGTGGAATAAAGGATGCTAACCCTCCAGCCAAGTTATCACCTGGAAATACAAAGTCATGGTTCCAGCTGGCCTGGAAATTATGTCTGTGCTAGCCTCCAACCTGCTCTGGGAATGGTGTGGCAAGAGGCTTGTCTGAGGCCCAGCCTTCAGACAGGCTTCCCAGCATTACTCCTGGGAAGTGGGCAGCTCCACGTCTGGCAGGCCAAGTGCCTGTCCCCGTCTTGGAGCATGACCTCGCTTGTCCTGCAAAGCCAGACAGGCTCCTCGGGTCAGCAGCTCCCTGAGCTTACCCAGAGAGCATGCGTGCTGCTGAGCAGGGCTGGGGGGCACACAGGGATCTGGTGGGGTGTGCAGAGCTCTTGGATCTGGGGAGAGAGGACAGGCACATTTCCTTCACAGTTACCTGCTTTCACCCCATAAGCTGTTGCACGGAGGCTTTGCATTCAAAGCATCTCCACAGGAAAGTCACTCCAACAAGATGATGATGAGACTTAATTTATTTAAATAACACAAGAGAAGTTGTAAGAGCCCATGGCTGGAGGGCAAAGACAAAGGAGCTGTGCATCTGTGGAAGTTACTCAGTAAGGTTTGAAATGAGAAGTTTAAAGCTTGCTGTGCAGGCAGCGTGAACTGGCGAGGTTAGTTGTTGCTGTCACTGCTGTTTGGGTGTCAGGGGGAAGGGGGAAAGGTGAAGCAAGCAGAATCCTGGCCATGGTCTGCCAGGAGCTATTGACAGTGAGCAGGGGATGGGAGCTCCAGTGAGAAAGATGAGGGGAAGGGAGGGAGTGGAAGATGTGGTGGCCACAGGGACAGAGACAATGCCTGCAGTGTAAGCAGCCTTACAAGGTACTTTTCCTGTCAGGTAGTAAACTGGGTGGTGAACGTGTGGTAAAAGAAAATGCTCTCATCCAGACTGGATGTGGGAAGGTTTCCCTCTCATTTACCCCCAGCTTGTTCCTTTGCCCTCTTCTGATTTTGACTTTTCTGCCATAAATAATCCCAGTGGTTGTCTTCGCTGCAGCTCATTGCTCTCTGTAGCAGTACCTGAATGAAACAGATGCAGCTTCTGGCAGCTCAGCTAATTTTGTCAAACCATCCAGTGCTGTCAATGAAACCAAACTGAGATATGTTAATTATATTCCACTGGTACGTGGCAAAACCGTGGGCATTAACAGGCTCGCTAACTAACACTGCCTTGTGTGCAGAGCTGGGGAGAAGGTGTACATTCTTCCCACGTGGTGTTTCTTGAGACAGCAAAGTCTATAAAAGCTTCTTTATTAAAATGTCTCATCTTCTGGTGGTAGAACCTATAGCTAAGTCCAAGCAAGGTTCAGGGGGCTGCGCTTTTCGGTTTTCTTCCTGATTTTAGCAGCTATACTTCCTTTCCTCTGGTTAATCATCTGGAAAAGTAGCCAGCAGTTTTATTACCAAGTGCCTTTACATGGCTGTGTCCTGGGAGCCAGCACTGGTCAGGATGCAATTGTATTGCTGCCCTTAGAGTAGACAGTTCCTTCTGAATGCAGAAACCCCTTCCTTTGGCCTGAGGGGGTCATTAACAGATGAAATGATATAAACAAAAGGAGAAGGGAATTGGATCTCCTGACTTTTTTATGAGGGAAGATTAAAGGAACTGAATACGTTTGGCTTGGCCCCACCAGTGACTGAGGAGGGGTGAAGACCATGCCAGGGCTATTAAGAGTGGCTGAAGGACGTGGGCAAGAGGGGGGTCACAGAGCCTGCTGGGGGGCTCATGACGGAGGAGAGGCTCCTTGAGACAGAATGCCTTGTTGGGAAATGGATGTGTTAAACTGTGCTGCTCTGCAGCGTGATGGAAAATCTTGTTCAGTTGCTGAGGCCCACTGAGCAGGAATTTAAGCACCACACTGGAGTTTGTGCTGCAGGTCATGGTCTTTCCCAGCCAAGGGCTTTGGGAATGATTCTCCTCTTCTTAAGGGCTAAATGTGAGTTAACACAGCCTTGCTAATACTTAATGTTTAATTGCAGCTGTAAAAAGAAACCTCTCCCCCAGCTCTCTTTGGAAGTGTTTGGCCTTTATGCTCATTGCTTACTCTGGGCTCTTTGTGTCCCCCTCTGCTGCAGTGATCCCCGACTCGCTGCGGGTGACAGCGGTCCCGCAGACGCTGAACAAGGTGGAGCACGACTCCCTGGAGCTGAAGTGCGAGGTGTCCAAGAGCACAGCCCAGCACAGCCACGTGTCCATCGCGTGGTACCGGCAGCGGGGCAGCGAGGCGCCCGTGGAGATCATCTCCCTCAGCCGCGACTTCGTCCTGCGCGCCGGCAGCGCCTACGCCCAGCGCCAGGCCACGGGGGACGTGCGCCTCGACAAAGTGGGGGAGACCACCTCCAAGCTCACCATCTACAACCTCCACCCCTCAGACCAGGGCGAGTTTTACTGCGAGGCAGCAGAGTGGATCCAGGACCCGGACGATTCTTGGTATGCCATGACCCGCAAGCGCTCCCAGGGCGCCATCGTCAACGTGCAAGCCACTGGTCAGTGTCTCCTCTGCCTCTTCTCCCTTGGCTGGGCAGTGGGAGGAGATGGGAAATGGGGCTGTGCCTCGTTAGGTGGCTGGGGTTTGGCTCCCTGCTTTGCCATGTGCCCCCCCCTTGCAGGGGCTGCTGGCAGGGTGAAGCAGGGCAGAGGAGGGCTTAGGCACTGCCTGCAGCCGAGGGAAATGTCAGCAAAGAGCAACCAGGGAACACCAGGGCATCATGGTCAGATCCTGGACTGACACAAAAGCTAAAACATAGGTCCTAATCACTTGGTGCTAGCACAGACAGTGAGGATTTTGGTAAGTGAAGAGGTAAGAGGGACACAGCAGAGAACAAAACTAAAAGTTTCAGCAAGCACTTTTGTATCGCGCAAGGCCCATTTACAAGTCAAAATTCTTCCCCGAGCCCACAGCACAGGTTCCTGCCAAGGGTCTAAAGACCCAGCTGAGCTCTTTCTTCCTTTCTGATATCCCCAAAGGTTCTGCCTCCTGACTCTAGCTGAGCAGGGTGTGAGTAGGACTAGACTCCAGGTCATATTCCACAGTGGTACTGGAGGCTGGTGTCACATCAAGCTGCTCCCTGGAGGAAAAGGCTGTGACTGAGGAAGCCTTTGCTTGCTGGGCAAGAAGGTCCCTCTGTGGCAGCACAGCCCATCTGGTCTCCCACAGCAAAAGCAAGACCCTAACCTTTCACCTCTGGATGTGCTTGTCTGAGGGATGTTGGCCATGCAGGGAGTAGCGAGTTGTAAACACCTCACGTGAGGTGTGCTGGCTCTCCTGGAGGGCTCTGCCACCCTGACACGAGTTGGTCTCTCCCCAGATAAGGAGTTCAGTGTCAGGCTGGAGACGGAGAAGCGGATGTACATCGTGGGCGAGCCGGTGGAGTTCCGATGCATCCTGGAGGCGCAGAACATCCCCGACCGCTACTTCTCCATCTCCTGGGCCTTCAACAGCTCCCTCATCGCCAGCCTGGGACCCAACGCTGTGCCGGTGCTCAACAACGAGTTTGCCCAGCGCGAGGCCCTGGGCCAGCTCAAGGTGGCCAAGGAAAGTGACAACGTTTTTGTGCTGAAGATCTACCGGCTGCGCCTGGAGGACAGTGGCAAGTACAACTGCCGGGTGACCGAGCGGGAGAAGACCGTGACGGGAGACTTCATCGACAAGGAGAGCAAGCGGCCAAAGAACATCCCCATCACTGTCACGCCACTGAGTAAGTAGAGCTGTGCCCGTGCCCTCCTGGGGGCATTGCTGTACTGGGTAGCTGGCTGGGGAAGCCGTGATGTGCCTGGAGCGTGGTGGTGCAGGAGAGGGAGGATAAGAGTTCACATGCTGTGGAGGCTTGGAAGCCCAAGTGGCAAGATGTCATTTTTGTTGTTGGGAAGGGGATGAAAAGGAGGGGTGTGTGTCAGGTTCATGGGTGGGGAGTCATGCCTCTACCTTGGTAATGACACCAAGCTGGCAGTTCTGTTCCAAGCTAAAGGTACATGTGACAGCCTCTGACTTGCTCCTCACACCTCTCTCCTGGCCTTGCTCTGCAGGGAGCTGTGTGCTCTGTAAAGTATTCAGCAGGCATAGTGGGGAGAGCAGCTTGGCCTTGGTTTATCCTAAAAGCTGCTAGGTTCCTGCAGGCTGGTACGTGACGGTGATTCAGTTGTCTTGTGAGACAGCTGTACTGGGAGAAACCAGGTGTGCTGCTTGAGCCCCAGTGCTCTTCAGCACGAAGCTCTGTCCTGGTCACTGCGTGTCAGCCAGCTCTGGTGAAAACAACTGGAGGCTTGCCTTGAATGTCTTCTATATTTGTCAGATAAACATGATAAATACAGAAATAACTGACTCATTCCTTGATTTGCTCTCTGAAACTCTGGTAGCCGTGGCATGGTGAACCATGCGTGGGTTGCCCAGGCTACCATGGCAGTGGGCTTTGACCATGCAGAGAGTTGCTGCAAGAGGATTTTGTGCTATATTTGCCTCCTATATCCTAGATTGGTAGGGAAATGCAGCCCTTTCCTCTAGCTTTTTTTTTCCCTTCCTCATTTCTCCAAAAGAAATTCTATTTCTTTTCTCTCCTACCAATATTTGGTCTCATTTGTTTGGCTTTGAAAATTACTCTAGCTGGAAATCTTGCATTGGACAAATGTCTCAAATGTAGTGTTTCTAGACCCAGCCACCTTTCAGACAGATTTGATTCTTGCCTTTGATAAATCACCAGCTGCAGGAACAAATGTGATGATTTTTCAAGGGTGCTAAGTGTCCATAACTCTGATGGAAGGCAGCAGGAGTAACCAGCACTCAGTATCTCTGAAAAACCAGCCACAAAGCCTTACTTCTCTGGAAAGCTCAAGATACCAGGTTTTTTTTTGAATGTTACCAAACAGTGATAGCCACCTATAGTGTCACTAGCAGTGGGAGTGTGGGAGAGCTTCTCCCAAAAGGTGTTGGTAAACCAAAGGTGGCAAGATGGTGATCAGGATGGCGTGGACTGAAAAAGCCACAGGGCGCTGGAAGCTTTTTCTTTCTGGCACAGCCAGTTGCACGCAGTGCATATTGTAGCAACAGAAATTCCCACAAGTTGTGCTGAGATCCCATCCCGGACCCGTGACCAGAAGACATGGCAATGTCTCCCGAGCCGTAAGCAGAGAGATTTCTCCCAGCTTTGGCCTACACCTGCCGTGAGCGTGCAAGTCACCAGGAGCAGCTCGCTGCCCACCAGCTGTTTTTGGATGTGGTCACGCATGAGGTTAAGATGTGCCTGGACCCAAATGCGTGGGCAGTTTCCTGCACCTGGTAGAAAGCGTCTCTGGCCAGCAGCGTCCTTCTTGCAGCCCGAGAGCAGTGGCGAGTGTGTATCATCTCCCCTGTGTGTCTGCGTTTCTCTCCTTAGAGACCAGCATCTCCCTGGAGATAATCAACAATGCCAGCAATGTCTTGGAGGGAGAGAGCCTGCGCTTTGGCTGCAACGTGCGCTCGGGCCTCGGGCCCCAGAGCCGCCTGTCGGTCACCTGGCAGCTGGTGGACAAGCTGAACCGGCGCAGCGAAATCGTGCGAATGGACCGGGAGGGCACCCTGCACCCCGGCCCCGCGTACGCGGAGCGCAGCGGCTACGGGGGCATCCAGGTGGAGCAGGTCCGGCCCGGCTCCTTCACCTTGGAGATCTTCAACAGCGTCAAGGCGGACGAGGGCCACTATGAGTGCCGGGTGGCCGAGTGGACACGGACACTGGATGGGGAGTGGCAGATGGTTGGGGAGCGGCACACGAGCACCCCTGTGTCCATCACTGCTCTGGGTGAGTACTTGAGGCGTGGGGGGCCCTGGGGCCACGGTCCCCATGTGCCTGGCCGTCCCCCAGAAGGTCACCTGCCAGTCACTGAGGCTGTTCTCAGCGCTCCTGCCTCTGCTTGCCAGCAAAGTGGAGGCACCCAGCAGCCTGCCCACAGCTCCTTGTAGGTTGGTGCAGAACGCCTGCATGCGCTGCTGCCTGCAGGGGCAAAGTCTGAGGGGTGGCTGTGGCAGGAGCAAAGCAGGGGATGGCTGAGGAGAGGGATAGGGCTTCCAGAGTCCTTCAGAGGAGAAAGGCTGCCATTCCCATGATGTGTCCTGCCAGTACTGGAGCTGGGTTTTGGTCAGTGCAGTGGTGGTGCTCCATTGACAGCCCTTGGGCATTGAAGCCTCCTTGCCTGCCCTGGGTAAACCTTATCTCTGCTCACCAGATCAGGAGCACAAAATGCTGGGCATCTTTTGGCCCAGCCAGCAGAAATGCTGAGCATCTCTGACAGAAAGCATGAGTCAGGAATGGTCCTCACTGCCTCTGCAGGGAGGTACTGAGCTGCTGGCCCGGAACCACAATGTTGTCCATAAACCAAGCTAAAGCAGGACCTGGGATCATTGCAGCTGCTACTCTGCTCTTCCAAGGGGCTCCTCTGTTCAAACACAGTGAAACCACATCATTTTAGGAGAGGGGCAGGTAGGGAGTTTGACGTTTTGCATGGATTGTGAGTCACTTTGATCCTCTTGGGCTGGTTCCAAAAGTGATCTGCAGAAGGCTGGAGAAAGGATGAGTGCTTCTGTGAGGCCACTGATTTTCAGAATGCCAAGGCTAAGACAATCGGGGAGCTCTATTGAAAGGTTGAGGTAGGAATTTTGGCAGGAGGGTGGGGATTGTGAGGCTTTTCTTGATACTCTGCAGTATTAATCTTAAGCTTTGACATGATGTGTGTGAGACCATACTTCAAAGTCATTTTGTATTCTGATGAAAAATCTTGCTTTTTTCCTCCTTTCCTCTCCTTTACTTTTGACCTCCTTTCAGAGGCTGTTTTGTCTGGAGTTAGAAATTTTTTCTGTATAGCTTCCAAAAGAAGGTACCGACGTTCTTTTGTAAAGAACTCAAGGCAAATTCTCATCTAGTTTCAATGGTGTCTTCCTCATGAGGTCAGCAGTGTTTGGCCTGCTGCAAGTCCCAAGTATCAGCCCTTCCCTTTACTCTGCCACTTGTAAAAGTGTTGAGATTAAGCACTGAGATTTTAAAATGGGTCACTTTTTACTCTTGTTAAAATTTAGGATGCTCAGAAGTGCACAGCAGTTCCAGAAGATGTGATGGAAAGGTGATTGTCCCACCTCCTCCGCTCCTCAGTCACTGGCTGTTGAGCATGTTCTGTCAAGTCCAAAGAAATTCCCAGGTCTCTTCCTTTAACTAGCAAAGCTGAAGCTCATAAAAATATAGTAGAGAAACTATTGAGCATTGCTTTGCTGCTGAATCCGGTATTTTTTTGTTCAGCCTACTGTTTTTGAAATGTCCTGAGAAACTCAAATGGAGGGTGCTAAGAAAGAGCAAGGGAGGTTTATGGCTTCAGAAACTGCTGTTTTTAAAAAAATGCAGTAAATTTAGTGACACATTTCAAGTTAAGGTCTCATCGTTTGCCAGCCTGCTGGGGTAAGAAACTCCAGCTGAACCACACAGATGATGTTCAAACCCATAAATCTAACCACAGGGTGGTTCAGAAGCAACAGCCAGAAGAGAGAGATGTGCTGTCAGAAGACACCAAATGTTCCTGAACATCTGAGGCTCTTGACTGCGTGGCAGGGACTTAAGTGCCTGGCTGGCCAAAGAAGGATGGGGGGAGGGAGTGCTGTATTTTTGTAGGGAGGTTTTGCAGAAAATCAGTCCACTTTTGTGCTTTTTGTACCAAATCCCAAAAGAAGAATGGCTTTGTTTGTTTGCTGACCTAAGTGCCGTGACCGTGTTGGCGGAGTTGAAGACCGGAGAAACACACCTGGTTTCTGTGTGGCTTCATGAAGCTTCCTTGCCCAGGTCAGCTGGAGAGTAAACTTGATAAGGTCAGCTGGTCTTGGTGAAATGAGGTTGGCTTTCTAAGGCCATCTGGGGCTCAGGGTTTCTCTGAGCTGGGCCTGGTAACACTCTTGCTGGGGCAGGAGGGCTGCTGCAGAGTCTGAAGGTGAGGGTTTTTGTGGGGCTGAGATGCAGCAGCTCTGCGGGGGAGGCAGCCTGGGTCTCACGCTGCACTCCAGGGTAATCACTGAGCATGCTGTGAGAGGCTTTAATCCCGAAGATTGACCTGTTTTCTCAGTAATTACACATCCCAGAGCTCGGGCACGGTGACACCGTGGGGTTGCAGAGACACTTACTGCAAGTGTGCAGATTTGGTGGGCTCCATGCTGTGCTCAGCCTGCCTGCAGCAGCAGGGAGCTCCTGGCTCATCTCTTGGAGCCAGTGGCAGGCTAAAGCTCCATGCTGACCCAGATGATGTTCCTTTTTTTGACTGGGTGCTGTCTGGGGTCTCCTCAAGCAGTGGCAGCTGTGCTGAGAGCTGGGGTGGTCAGCTCTGCAGGGAGAGGGAGAACTGTCAGCCCATGTGGGTTACCCCATGGAGCCTCTGAGGAGGGGAGCAGAAGAAAACAAGGTCCCTGCCAAGTCTGCTGGCCACACTGAAGTGATTCGAAGAGAAGAAAATATTTCTCTCTGTAGCTTGGAACAAATACACAATGGAAATACTCTGACTGAACATGTGAGCCTCACAGGCTTACAGCTGACTTAACTGGAATATGTTACCTTTTAATTACTAATAGACTGCTGATTTCAACTCTTCTAAAAAAACAGAGTGCTGGGGGTAGACAAGTCAAAGTGTATTGACCAGCTTGCAGAGTGGCAGACATGCGAGAATAACTGCATAAAGCTGTCCTGGAGTTGTGATCTGGAAGAGAACAAAAGCTGTGCTGTGTGAAGAACAGGAGCAACCAGCATCTCTTTCAGTTTGCCTCCATCCTGGGGTTTTGTAACCACTGCCACCTCTGTGATGCATGTTTTGAAGGCTGCTACTTCTTGCTTTCCTCATTCTTCCTCCATCTGCAGCAGCCAGACTCAGACCTGGGGTGGGAGACAGAGTGGGACCCCCTGCCTAAGAGGTGGATGTGAATCACAGGGGGCTGCTGCTCTGCCAGGTGCTGCTCCCTTGCCATTGTGCTACTGCATTTCCATAGAGGGTTTTGGCAGCCCGCAGAGGCTTCCTGCCCTCTGGATCTCAGGGATTCTCACTCCTCTGGGCAGAAATCCAGGGCAGTCCTGCTATGGCTGCAGCCCCTGCTCACTCACGCAGTCACCGCTGCTCAGGCAGTCACCGCTTGCGTGTTGTTGCCTCTGCTTTTCACATCATTTGGCCGTGGCAAACGAGAAGTCAGCACAACTCCAGTGGCTGATCGTCCCATTGTCTGAGCACACCCTGGCTTTTGCACGCTGGCAGCGGGGCCTCCTCAGGCAGGCGTCTCTCAGTGCCCTCTCCTCTCTCCCCACAGAGGCCGGATTTGCTGTCACAGCCATCTCCCGCACCCCGGGCGTGACCTACAACGAGTCCTTCGACCTCCAGTGCATCATCAAGCCCCACTACCCGTCATGGGTGCCGGTGTCGGTGACGTGGCGCTTCCAGCCGGCGGGCAGCACCGAGTTCCACGACCTGGTGACGTTCACGCGCGATGGCGGTGTCCAGTGGGGCGACCGGGCCGCGGGGTTCCGCACCCGCACCGCCATCGAGAAGGCCGAGTCCAGCAACAACGTGCGCCTGAGCATCAGCAGGGCCAGCGACACCGAGGCCGGCAAGTACCAGTGCGTGGCTGAGCTCTGGAGGAAGAACTACAACAGCAGCTGGACGAGGCTGGCGGACAGAACCTCCAACCTGCTGGAGATCCGGGTCCTGCGGCCGGGTGAGTGCCGGGGGTTAGTGGAGGGGCTGAGGGGTGTGTTGAGGGGTGGAGTGTGTGGGGCTGCTCTTCTGGCAGTCAGTGGTGTTTCCTGCTTGTAGCTGGATCAGCTCTTGGACTGTGATTGTGACCTCTGGGGAGCTGGGTCCTCTCTTTGCCTCTTGTATGCTGTTGGTGGGGGTTTCGTCTGGGAAGTGAGGTGGCTGAGCGCAGTCCGGTCTCTGGACTGTTCCTGTGAGACAGGTGGTTTTCAGGTTGCCACCTCCATTCATCAGGGCACAGTCTGAAAAAAGAGGAGAAGAATGAGGCAAACAGGATCAGAGAGAGAGACATGTTCCCCCCAAAGCTGCATATGCACCACAGGTCGGGTCCTGCAGCTCTGGTCTAGTAACTGGGTGCACCTCTCGTTCTAGGACTCCTTCCTAGGGTCTCTCCTGGTTCCCATCAGTATCCCTCTTCATACTCCCTCCACTCTCCCCAACCCTGTCTTTAGACAACTCAGGGGATGCTGTGAGCTCCGGCCACCTCATCAGCTCTCCATCATTTTCCTTCCCTCTCTCTCCCTGGCCCTTATCTCCAGGTTAATCTTCTCCATTTATCTTGATTATGCTGCCTTGTAATACATGTTTTACTGCTTGCAAGGTCGAACTGGTGATGTTCATCATTTTAGCTTACTTCCCTAGGAAACAGTGTTGAATGGATGTGGTCCCTGGAGTAATATGCTTCTTCCCAGCCCTGTGCATGCATATCTGTGTGTGAGACAGAGAGGCAAAGAGAAATCCTTGATTACAGTGTCCCGAAGAGAGCCTGTGTGTCGCAGCTCAGGATGGCAGGCAGGACAGTGAAACCATGCTCTGGCACGTGCTCTAGCAGCCTGTTGTTCTTTCCTGGAGCAGTAACCCCCAAGTGATGCCTTAACAGAACAAGTTATCTGGGTCTCCATGGTTTTTACCTCTCCCTGTCTCACAGCTGCTCAGCGAACGGCTGCAACACAAATCTCAGCTGTCAGTTCAGTGAGCCCTGCATAATGGTTGAGGCTTTACGGCTCACAAGCTGGGATGGAAGAGAAAAGGGACTCCTCAGAGCTCTCCCAGCACCATGGCTGCACCCTGTCTGTGTTTCCGTGTCCCAGGCAGCCTCTGGGAGCGGGTGGTTGATTTTTTCCATGAATACAGTGTTGGCAGTCGGAGCAGGGACTGCTCTGGTTCTCTCTGGTTCTGCAGGTGGCAGAGGGTCGTGGTGTGTCATTCCTGGGTCTTTGGCTGGATAATCTCCAGAGAGGATCCAGGATGATGTGGGACTCACCTTCCCCAGACACTTTTGAATGAATGTCCTAGAGCCCTCCCAGTCAAACCTGTGCTGATGAAGCAGGTGCTGGGTTTCAGATAAATATCCAGGGCTTCTCCAAAAAGGATCATTCAGGACCTCTGAAAGATTAAACACCTGAGAGCACTGTGTTTAATTCTGTGCCTCTACAGTCACCTTAATCTGAGATAACTTCAGGTTCAATTTGGTGTCTCAGTCCTAGCTTTTCCTTTCCTGTTAGCCATGGGTATCTGCCTTGACCCATATGCTTGGGGTCACTTATCTCCATTACCAGTCCACTAAGGGACACCATAAAGAAGGCTTGTCTGGACGTCTTTTGGCAAATGGAGCCAGCATGTGTTTATAGATTGTAGGTTAATGTTGGGATTCTACTTCCCTCTTAAACCCCTGCTCCCTGTTTGAGTGACCTTTCTATTTGACAGATTCCAGGTGCAGACATGGAAATCAGTATACGTCAGCCTTTGAAGTGTGTTGAGGAGAGAAAGGTAAATTAGTAGCAACCTCCTTGCTTCATGAAACCCCACATCCTTAAGGAATAGGGTGCTGGAGCTTCTCCTGGTGTGTTGGTTTGCCATTTCAGTGCTCAGGCTGCCTCTCCTTGGCACTCTTGCAGTGGGGTGGTGTTTCTAGATGTCATCTGTGCTGGGTGGTAGTTGCAGAGATGGCAGTGCTGATTTTGAATTGCATGTGTTAACGTGGCTGCAAAGTAATTTCACCTGTGACTGTCTTGTGGCAAACAGGTAATGCTGAGGGTGTGCCAGCAGCTTGAAACATCCAGCCCTCTCCTACTCCCAGAAGAAATGAGCAGTATTTTGAGAAATTAAACGTGCAGGGCCTGAAGGAGAGAGTAAGAAAGGCGGGCAATGGCAGGACTAACCCAGCTCTGAGTACAGATTCTGCGGGCAGGAAGGCACAAGTGTCCTGTGTGGCATCTGAGCCAGATTTGGCCTTTGAGTGTGACATTCCTGATCCCTTGGGCATGAAGCTGTTCTGAGGACTGGCAGTGTGAGGAAAGTCCCTGTAAGAGCTGCTGGCTGTGTGTGTGAGAGGTTTTAAAGAATTTAAGCATCATGAAAGTTCACCAGCAGTAGCAGTGGGATCCAAAGCTCCCTTTCCTGGCCTGCTTCTCAGTGTCATGCAAGCCTGCACACGTTGGGTTGAAAGCTCATGTGTGCTTTGCAGGGACAGAGACCTGCACTGCTTTAGGGCCAGTGCTGAGTTCTAACTTCCACAGGCTGGGGCAGAAATCCAGGCTGGTGTGGGGAGCAGTTGGACATGACTGGGGACCATACTGGCTACACTGCCTGTGGCTATTTCATTTGCCTACAATGCTCTGCTCTTCTTTTTACTTCCATCTCTCAAGCTGCCTGTTGTTTCTTTCTTGGTGAGCTGATGTTGCAGCTGAAGGGGAGGAATAATAAAAGTCTCAGTTCATGCCAGCTGCTTCCCCAAAACCAAAGCTGGCAGGAGACCATGCACAGCAGTGCAGCCTGAACTTGCAGTGAGCCCCAAGTGCAGGGGTGGAGATTTCTTTTGTGTTTGGGGCTCCCCTTCCACTGTGGTGTCTGACCTGCCTCTGAAAACCTGGGTCTTACATCCCCAAGGCCTGAGGGTTCACCACCATTTTCCCATCTAGAGACATTGCCTGCCTTTTGCCTTCCCCCTTTCCTAGTGAAGAGCATCCAGCATGCAAGACTTAGTGGGCTGATACGGGATAGCCATGTGGTGACTCCCTGGCACTTGAAGATTTCGTGGGTTTTAGGGAAAACAGAGGTACAGGTGGTTCCTTTTGAGTCCAGGTGACCCTGGAAGAGTTTGGATTCAGGCTGAACTCTCAGTGCTCACACTGAGATGACAGCTGACCTCACTGTTCCATGTCCCTTTCCTTGCACAGCATGGAGGGGAAACCCATGGGCTCTGGGTCCTGCCTGAGAGAGGAAGGCGGTAGATAGATCCAGACAGGTCAAGGGGAAACCCAAGGGCTGTCAGGCAGGCTCTGTTTCCATCTCCTCCTTGGATCTTGCTTCTCCCTGCCAGGTTTCCAGGGATGGAGAGCAGGTGCTGTCTGGGAGCAGTGCGTGCCCATGTGGTGTGCAGACTCAGACAAGGGCAGCAGACAGTGCACGACAGGGGCTGTGCTGCA
This sequence comes from Rhipidura dahli, assembly GCA_013399225.1. Classification (NCBI taxonomy): domain Eukaryota; kingdom Metazoa; phylum Chordata; class Aves; order Passeriformes; family Rhipiduridae; genus Rhipidura; species Rhipidura dahli. The sequence continues at coordinate 788,347 of VXAC01007106.1, read as the reverse complement.
ATCTGGGCAGGCTTGGGTGTCTGCAGAGGGCTCTCGCTTTTGGCAAGGAGGCTTGAGCAGATTTGTGCCGTTGTTGTTGAGTGAGTTACTTCACTTACCATTCCCCTTCAACTCAAGTGAGGGGGTGATTCGGCAAAGTCCTGGGGTCTGAGCACTGGGGAGTTTCTCTGGCAGCAATAGAATGAAAAAGCAGGGCTTTCACATAGCATCCCCACCCTCAAAACACCTTCTCACCCCCTTCCTACTCACACACCTCCCCATGCTGCTTCCCACCCCTCCATCCTTGTGCTGTCCCTTGTCCTGTTCCTTCGTGACTAATCCTGGATCGGGCACTCGGGGAGAAGCTGCAGTTGCCTCTATAAATCTGTCCTCTTGCTGCTGGGATTTTGACAGTAATGAACACGGGAGGAGGGGTGGGGAGGGACGGCAGGGGATGATAACTGAGCAGGCGCCAGGGGTGCTGGGCTCCTCGCTGCTTTTCTGCAAGCCAGTCTACTGAAGATTGATTGACCTGGGAGCCATCGAGCAAACAAGGCAGTCATGCTCTTCATTAGAGCATTAATTAGCTTGCTGAGGCTCTCCAGGGGCTGCTTCTTAAAAGTTTGGTTTATTAGGAGCTGTCAAGTCGAAACCATCGTGGAGCAGGAGGGTGGAGGCTCGTCAGGCTGGCCTTGGAGGAGCTGCAGGTGGCTTTTGCCTGAACCTTACTTTGAGAGTTGGGCGAGCCAGAGCTGTGTTCTCCATGAAACCTGTCACTGAGGTGGGTGCAGAGCACTCTGCTGCTTTCCTGCTGTCCACAGGAAACCACTGAGAGTGGCCTGGCTGGGCTAGCAGTAGCCTGAGAAACCTAATGAGTGGAGAATGAAGGACACTTACTTCTGTCCAAGCCCATCCATGGCAGCCACAGAGAGACTATTCACTCTCATTCTCCTCCTTCTCCCTGAAGACTGACTGAGCAGCCAAGCAGTGGATGGTTGTGACTGTGCAAACTGGGGATGCTGGAAGGATGAGGAGGGCACGAGGCAGAGGAGAACGGGAAAATGAGGCTGTTTTATGGCACACTTAATGCTGGGAGAGGAGGACTGATTTTCAAACAATTAATTACTAAGACATTTGTGGAGTATAGGGAGAAGCTTTCCTTAACAAATGAAGCTCTGATATTACTGTTAATGCCTTTATTCCATCTCATCTTAGTAATTCTTAGTAATTTCAGTGTGCAGGGAATCCTCTCATGGATGGATGTGAAAGATGCCTTTTCTTCTACAGGTGGCCAGTGGGATACTGACCAGGCTTTTGAGTAGAGGCTCCAACAAGTGTTTTCAAAGGCCACAAAGAGTCTGCTTTAACCTGCCACTTCCTGCTTCTGGCAGCATTCTGCAATAAAGTTAAACAAGGAAAGTTAATGAGCTGGAAACTTCCTTACAGAAGTGAAGTCTGGAAACTGAAGTTTGCTGCTTGCTTGATCCCAGAGTGGTTTTGTTCTGTAGAACGGCACTGCTTCCCTGCTTTGCAGCTGCCTGCTCCATCTGGCAAATGGTTGTACTCCTGCTTGAGTGATGAGGAGTCCAAGAAGTGCTCAAGAAGAGAGGAGCCTGTTCCTCAGCAGCTGTGGCTGTGGTGCAGAGCAGTCTCCTCTCTCTCCCCTGTGTGCTCAGGGACTCGCTGCTTTCCCTTCACTGCCAGTGGGGCAAGACCTGCTGTTCTGCCTCAGAGCTGCTGCTCCTTGCTCCCAGCATACTGAGCACATGAAATGACAACACTAGCTCAGTGTTGCATGACCCAGAGCTGTCCCCTTGCAAAGACCTGCATAAGTGACCCAGCTGGAGCCCTTGTTCTTCTGCAGATAACAGAGGTGTGCTTGATTCTCCCACCTTGTGTCCCTGGTAGTCTTCTACTTCTTCCCATTTGCCCTGGGGAGCTCTGTTGCCACGCTTGCCAGGTCCTCTGGGACACTCTCCCCACTTAGACCTGCTGTCACCTCCTTGGCACAGTTACTTATCCCAGGCCAGCACCCCAGGGTGCTTTTTCTCCACACTGAGCAATCACTCCCTGCTCCAAACATCCCTGTCCTCCTGGGTGTAAGCAGCAGGGGAGGGAGCTCGTGCTGGATGTTCTGCTACATTCCTGATACTGTACTGGGGATGTAACACTGGCCTTGTGGTGTCAGAGCTGTGATCCACCTCTCCCTGCAGTTGGATTTCCTTCTGGGAACAATGCTACTTGGCTCCTCTACAGGTTTGCCTGTGAGAGCCTTTGGTAAGAGCCAGGTGTGTTGAGCTGATTGCTAGTCAGTTAGTTATGTTCAAGGTTTCTCTTGGGATTTCAGCTGGAAAATGTACTCCTGGGGTGCGACCTGAGAAGTGGAACTTTAGAAGTTATTAGAACTTTAGAGTATGAAGCATCTTGGATGCATTTCACCAGGGTGAAGGGTGTGGGAGTGCATCTTTGCACCTAGTGGTGATGCCATGATGATTTTTTGCCTGTTCTTTTATACCCCTGTTATACCTTTTTACAACTTCTGTATTCTTGGTGCTTTTAGCCCACATTCTTGGACTTGTTTGTCAAGCTGGGAGACTGAACATTTTAGAAGCTTCGTAGTTAGGGGATCAGTGTGCCCAGAGCCCAAGGTCCTCTCCAGAACACATTTTGTAAACTGAGATAGAACCATCCAGGAGAAGGTTCCTTGGGGAGGGGGGGCTCACTTGAGCCTCTCATTGGGGAAGCTTTGATAGATGTGCTAATTAGTAACACCTGTAATGTTATACTAGATCTTTTGGGGGTGTGCATTGGGGTGCATTCAACCTGGACGTGGTGCAGCTAAGAATCCTTAAAATAAATACCAAGGTAAAATCCCTTTTTCCCTTCTAACCATGTTTGACTTGATTTTAAGACCAGGAAGAGGCATCAGTGGGACCTTAACCTGACTCAGCCTGCTCTGTGTGTGCCCACTGATCTCAGTGCAGGCAGTCTTTCTTTTCAGCCCCCCAACAAGATTGACAATGCCAGGAGAACCTGGACTGTATCCAGGATATGCTGCTCTCCTCAAATTAGCTCTCTCCGTGGTTACTTTTTAGGTTCAGTTTTTTCACTTCCATTTCAAAGTACTCTCTGCTTTCTGTCTTTGATATCTCCTGAGCAGTTTTCCACTCCCGTTTGCAGCGTGGATATACAAAACCACGGTGTCAGCCTGTTTGCAGTCTGTGCACATGCACGTTCTTTGATGTTATCTTGATCAGCTTCTCTCCACACACTTCAGTTTCCCATCGATTCCCTGTTTGCTCTCCTTAGACTAAAATATTCTGCAGTGAGCAGTGCTTAGATGGCGTCCAGCTCTAAAGCTTTGTACCTCCTCCTGCCCTTGAAGGCTTCAAAAGCAGAGCCCAGCAGGGGCAGCACTTGAGGGAGAGGGAAAGTGATGATGAGCAGCTTTCCAGCCAGGTATTGACCACTGTTCTGCTGTCCCAGTCTCTGCGTGGAGCCCCAGCCCTGCTGGTCTCCACTAGGTGAGTGGCCTTGGGGCCAGCAGGGTCAGTGCTGCAGCAGCACAGTTTTTCTCTTGCTGCATTCTCAGCCCTCCAGTCAGAGCAGTCCCCAGCCCAGGGGTCCCTCCCTGTATGCCCAAGCAGCACCTTTGGCAGTCCCTCCATGTGCGTGTGACCTGCTCCATTTTTGTGTCTTCTGTATCCTGAGGAATGCTTCTCCTGGCATGAGAAACTGCATGTTCTGATACTGGTCGAGGACTGAATTCTTGGGTTCACTGAACCTGAGATCTGCTTCCTTACACCAAAATGGCTCCAAGCATGCTGAACGTGTGGCTCAGAGTCTTTTATTTTAACGTGCATACATAAAAGTTTTCTCTCAAGGCCATCTTACTTTTCTTAAATAGGCATTTGGGATGCTGCTAAAGAAACTTGATTACACTTTTCCTTGTCCCAATTAACAGAGAAGCAGGGAGTGCAGGTAATGATGGATCTGTAGCCCACCATGCTGAAATCACTTTCTCATTCCTTAAGAAGTTCAAGAATACAATTCCTTAAGAAATGACAGATGGCTCATTTCACTTGGTTGTTCTTCCAGCAGTAGTTGTACTCACTAGTTGTGGAAGCAGCATTGTCCCTGAGCATTCAGAGTGCAGGTGGAGCTGATCCAGCCCTTGTCTGCACAGAAGGAATCCTCATCCCCAGTGCAGGCTGCTGGCTGCATGGTCCTGTCCCTTTTCCTGTGCCAGCACTGATCCTGCTGTGCACCAGCTCAGTTTAATACACCTGCAGAAAGCTAGCCCTGTGAAAAGGAGCAGTTAAAGGTGAGCAGAGTGAGCTAATCTTGGATGGATTCAGCTGGGTCCTTCTCAGGGGACTTCTCTTTGCATGGAGAGCAGCACCTGACTGGCAGGGCTGGTGTGGGCAGCATCCAGAAGATCTCCCCATCCTGCCTGAGTCCTGTCTGGAGAGCTTGCTCTCTGCATGGCAGGAAAGTGGCATTTCGCACCACCCTAAGCAGCTCCTCTCTGTCTGCCCAGCTCTCAGGAGCTGCTGAAAATGCCTGAGTCAAACACAGCACGTGCCAAAGTCAGCCGTGCGCTACAGGGAGCAGTTGTGCTCTAAGCGTGCAGCTGCACAGAACTGTCGGGTATTTCTGTGAGGGAGAAAACTTCTCAGGAAATTCAGCCTCCAGCACGGTATGGGAGTTGGTGTGTGGTGCTGCTCTGTGTGTTACAACTTGCTCTTCGGGTGCACTTAATTACTTTTTTTTCCTAATTGACGGAGCGCTCCTTTGTTTGAAATCTTTCTGACGAGGAGTTGATTAAGTATCTTGGTATGTTATTTTTTCTTTCTTTATCCTCAGTGGCTGTAGCTTGGTACTGAATTTATCTTCCAGTGATCCTATCTCCATATTTTAATTTACAAGTGATCAGTGAGCCATAGATTGGTTTCTGACAGCAGGCACAACTCATGCTGGGAATCTTTTATTCCTCCCTCCCCTCCTCTCGCTCGTGCTGAACTTTTATGTGCATTTCAGGGTTTTGCAGGAAAGTTTCTAGTTTTAGGTTTATGAGGCATTTTGCTCTGAGTTATATTTGTTTCTTGCTGTTCTTCACAGTGACATGGTTTCTGTTTCTTGGGGAAAGTCCTGCTTTTTCCAGGCCAGTGGCACATCCCAGCTGGTGGTATCTGCCTTATCCTTGGCCAGACCTGGGAGGCTGTGAGCTTCCCAGCTTTTTCCATCCTTGCAGCTACATGCACGGCCCTTTCTGTATGTGCTGGCAGATGCATGGCTTCTAGGCTTTAAAGAGCCTTTCTGGCTCACACATGCATTCCTCCCCAAGGCCCCACTTGGTTACCTGCTAGTTTGTTAGCTGCTCCACAGTAATGCCAGGCTGTTCCCTGGCTGAGCAGATGTCCTTGTCACTGCCTGCAGTCTTCACATGCAGTGATGGGTTTGACCTGCTCCCCCAGTGTTTGGTGAGTCTGCAATCTAGCTGTGCTGCTTTTGGGGAGGGGCAGGGCATGGGGCCACTTGTAGGTACATGGGAATGATGCCACACTCACTTTCTGTGGGGCTGGATTAGCTGTGGATGAGCAAATGGGTCCTCCACAGGGTCTGAGGAGAGGTACCTGTTCTGCTTTGCCACAGCACTCTCTGGCACCATTCTGAGAGCATCAAACTCCACTGCCCAGGCTGCAGTAGCACAGTGTCCTTCAGTCCTGTGCTTGGGGCTGAGTGCTGGGCAGGGCTGTTGGACAGGAGATGGTCAGTATGGACGTGCATGGCTATTTAAATACCTGGCTGGTCTTGCTGCTGCAGCAGCTGTGAGGCTGGGGAATGTTTGGGCTGCCTGCTGGGCTGTGGACTTTGCAGCAGCTTACTGAACATGTTGAAATGCAGGTCACTTGGTGGTGTTCACAGTCACAGCCCTGATCAGCTCTTCTGTCTGGCCAGGTGGAAGGGGGCTGAAGCTGAGCCTTCCTCAGGAAAGGGTTAATGCTGTCTTTCCTTCCCACAGAGCTGCTCTCCCAGTAATTCAATCATGTCAGCCTGTTTGCAGGCAATAATTCATTGTTATAGGAACACTACAGTAAAGTGACAAGTTAATAATGGCAGTAATAATGGCAGGCAAAGTCTAATGCTATTTCCCTTTCTGCTGCTCCTGTTGCACCAGCAGCCTCCCATGTTGGCTAATGCAATTTGCAACCTCACTAATCCAGTTTCAGGAGGAATTATGTTCAGTTAAAAGAGAATAGCTGGAGTTGAGAGCTGTGCTGCCATGTTCCTGCCCTCCCTGGGGACTTTGCTCCTGTGCTGGAAGCCTTTGTCTTTACTTTGCTGTGATTTCTATGCCGTGGTTAAGCTTAATGAGCACAGTCCTCCTAGGAGCATCTCATTTCCTTCCCTTCTGCAAACGCCTTTCTTCTGATGCCTCTTCTCCAAAAGGGCTAGCATGTCTTTCCCTTTTGAACACTGGTTTGCTTTCAACTAACCTAATAAACGTGAGTCACCCAGCTCTCGCCATGCTGAGTCAGAAGGCTGGCGTGTACTTGCTTGACTCCGTTCAGTCATTAAAGCAGGAGTCCATGCAGTGTCTGGGGTGGTGGAGGAGGCTCCTCAGCCCTGCTTTGTGGAAGGGAGAAGAGCTGGCAGAGGTCTGAATGTTAGTACGTGTCTAAGCCTGTGCCAGTAACCTGCACGCTGGTCTCTTGAATCCCAGGCAAACATCCCCGGGAGGAATTCAGGCACTGAGTGCTTTTCAGGCCCTAGTGAGGGAAATGGTGAAGCACCTCTGGGCTGTCTGTGACCACAGGCTGAGGGGATGGCTGAGTTTGTGCCAAAGGCCTGGCCACTACGCTTCAGGGCTGTACGCTGAGCGTGCTGGGGAGAGATGGGTTCCTTTTAGGAAGTCACCGTGGGGCTGTGCTCCTGGAAAAGAATCTCTCCTGACCGGCCTGCTAAACCCACTGTAAGGTGTTAAACCACGGCTGGGTTCAGGTTTGGCTGGCCTCATTTCTGCTCCCCCTGCACACACTCCTCAGCACAGTGAAATCTCAGTGGAGGCTTTTAAAAGTAGGACATTCCCCCAGAAAACTTTTTGCAACACTTCATCAGTTCTCTCCAAGCAAGAGCTTTCTCTGGAGGAGCTCTCCCCAGAGAGCAGCAGCCTCCAAAGTGGGACACTACCTCCCTGCTGTGGTGACAGGGCTGTCTGGGCACTCTCTGGGGTGGTGGTGTTCATCCTTCTGCCCACCCTTCTGTGCCACAGCTGCTGGCTCATGTGGAGCTGGCTCCTTCCCCAGCGGACAGCCCCCTCCTCCTCTGCTGCAGGAGCAGCGTTCTGGGGTTTTGCATAGCGCTGTTTTGGGGAAACGGTATCTTCAGCTGCAATTAAACGTTGCCATTCCCAGGATTTGGTAATAGTGGCTCCCAGGTGGGAAGTAAACTCCTGCTGTTGTATTTTCTTGCTGCCTACAAGGCAAAAATGATGTAAGGTGTCTGAGACGGAGCATCTTCTTATCACAGCATTTTTAGGTACAGGTTGCAAAGTGCTTTGCTAAAGGTAAGTGTTGTAACCCCAGCTTGATGATTAGGAAACAGAGGGGAGGGAGCCAAGAGGCAGCAAGTCAGCAGAAAAGCTGTGAATCACATCACTGTCTCTGTGCTCCTCCTCTGATGACTGCTCTCCCTTCCCCCAAATGTTTGTATAACTGTGCTTACCACGTGCTCAGCTTGAGGCGACTGACTGCCTGCTTGATGGTGTGTAGAAAACCCCTACTGTATATCAGCTTGTAGAGGACCTGGCTGTGTCATAGCCTGCTGTTGTTGTAAGGTGTGTCTGACCTAAGCTCCCAGCCAGAGGTGCAAGCTTTGAGGACCAGAAGCTGCCACAGGCATCCTTAGGTGTGTGTCCCTGAAAGTGGGTGGGGACATTTTCCTCGGCCTGGGAGTTAGTGCAGAGGGATGTGATGCTGGAGGACTGTCTGTGAGGTGAGGTGAGGTGTGTAGTACGTGTATGGGCTTGTTGAGGTCACTGAACATCTTTGCCAGCCTCTCCACCCCAACAAGCACATAATTTCCATCCCCCATGTCCTGGTCAGGCTCTGGCTTGAGCCACCACCCATTGAACCTCCTGGAGCTCCTCCCACAGTTGGATTAGGATGCCCTCAAAGAGCTGTCTCCTGTCCTAGTGCTGCCTGCTGGGTCCTGCCCAAGCACCACTACAGGGCTCAGCACCTACACCCTTCACATAGGTTGTGTGACTTCACAGGGGCTGGGAGACCACACTGCCTTGAAAAAAACTAAGAGGGTTCTAACCATGACTTGTTGCCAGTGTAAATTGAAAGCCTTAATAGCCTGTGTAGGGCCAATTACAGTACATTAAGGTACGATACCCTCTTTACTGGCACTCTCCAGGGAGCCAGGAGACATTGTGGCAACAGGATTATGGTTTGCAGATGATATGCACGATAACTTCACCTAGACACAGGCACCTGTTCCTCTCACTGAGCAGCTGTTCGGGAGGCTGTTAAGAGAACATCAGCCTCCTGACAGCGGAGCACAAAATGCCGTGTAACCGTGTCTGTTCACAGCACTGCGCCCACCCCACCAGCTCTGCTGCCTGCCTGACACAGAGCTGGAGCAGCCCTGCCCCGCCTCACCGAAACCCCAGCCCCTGGGGCACACCGCAGCAATTCACCGTTTGAAGGCCAAGCCCTTTCCTGGCTCTCTGCCCAGGCAAATCCTCAAGCCAGGAAAGGGAGTTTCCCCCTTGTCAGTAGGGCGGAGGTTTTGCTGGCTCGGTGCCTGGGGTGTCAGGCTTCTTGCAACCTCAGTCGTGCACCAGCAGCTACAACCACATCCATGTCATGGCAGCATCTTTAAACATGACCTGGCAAGCTGCACGTGGCATGGAGAGACTCAGTTTGCACTGGAGTAGGGTCATACCACCAGGATGGGAAGAGATAGATGGACTCCCTGGTGCTTTATCATACCATTCCCATCACCCTGGACCACCAACTCCAATATTAATCTGTTTGCCCCTTATTAAATAATTTTTCCCAAATGCAAAATGAGCTTTGTGGATTCGTGTGCTTATCTGTGAACGGTGGCTGATGGTCAGCCCCATGGGAGAGCAGAAGTGTCAGTTACCCCACAGAGCTCCCCATGTCTTAACCAGGATCTCTGCCCTGCATAGACAAGCAAGCCAGCTGTCAGTCTGAGGGTGAAGCTGCCCCAAGGCAACCTGTTTGCCACAGCATTTCCAGCTTAGCAGTTATCAGCCTGTGGTCTGTAAAAGCTGTGAATTGTTCCTACAGGATCTGCAAAAGGTAATGAAGAAGAGGTGGGTGTGTGTATGCTGTGCAGGAGCCAGTGTCAGGATGTGGAAGCGTTTGGCGTTCACAGAATTGGAAAAGACTGAGAATGTCCTATTCTAATTCTGTGGGAGGGAAACAAAACCTGCACTTGCATCTTCTGTGCTGTGCCTCCCTTAGGAAAATAATTCATGTTTGATGAAAAGTGCATTGGCAGGGATGTCATTACGTATCACTGATACCTCTAATATAGAGGAAGCTTTGTGCACAGTGTTATGAACCTCTGCAAGAGTGTAGTCTGGCAGAGGGAACACCTGTAATTCCCTGCCAGGGCTTGCTGCTCCAACTGGTAGCAGCTGTAGAAGCACTTGTCTCATCCATATCTTGGGGACTTAGTGCAAATGTGGGCACATTCCTGGCTGCAGTGGCTGCCAAGGATGGCTTGGAGGGCTGGGGGAGTGTGTGTGTGTAATTTAAGATCTCATTTTTGCCAGAGTTAATAAGTTTGCATCCCCATCACTCTCAAAAAAGAACAAAAGCAGGTAAAGCTGCAAAGAGGCCATCTAAGAGTCCTTGGATGACCTGGGGGTCCATGCTGTTTGTGCACAGTGACAATTACTGTGATTATTGTCTGGGAACAAGCCCTCACTGCTTCAGTGGAATACATCTGTCATGTACAAGGTGCAGGTCTATTGCCCCAAACACTGAGATTAAAATTACTCCCTGTCAGTCGTCCTCATTTTCATCTCCTGGAGGTGCCACAATGTGGGAGGAACACTGAGAGGGGTGCTTGCCTCTCAGCAGCTCTGGTCTGTGTGTACCCTGGCTTTGTCTCTGTGTGTGTGTTGATATTGAGCAACCCAGCACACCCAGTGTGTGTATATACTGCATTTTAATAGATATAGGGCTACTGACTTAACATACACAGTTGCCATAGTAACAGAGGTTTCCGTAGTAACGGTTGCAGAAAATAATCCAGTACCAATTAAAAATAAACTGTTTGGAAAGGGGGCTGGGGGAGAAAGGAAACTGCTGAGAACCACCTTCTCCTTTATTGGTTCATCTCCCAGGGACTTGGAAGATTGATTAATGCTCGAAATAACCATTTTTAACCAATAGTGAGCCAAAAAGGTGGGATGAGGGTGGGTGTGGTGGCTAAGGCTGCTGTCCTGCAAGTGAGACAAAGGGGAAGGAATGTGTCTGGAGTATGACAGAAACACAACAGGGTGACACTGACTCTTTCCATTAGGTTAAAGTCCCTAGGGGAGGAAGAACAAGGACACATTCCCTCCTTCCCTTCCTCCAGTGTCTGCATGCCATACCACAGCCACAGAGCCTTTATTAGCATACTGATTAAAGCCACGGGCAATCCAGGCTCCAGGGGAACGTGTGATTCGACACCAGAATGCTTATCTCAGATGTGATAGAGCAGAAAGCGTTGCTGTGGTGGGAGTTCCTCCCATTTGAAGTTGTTTGTGCCCATCCCCTCCCTGGGCACCGTCACTCGTCACTTGTGCCAACAGGCATCCGAGGCCCTGGTGCCCAAGGGAAGCTGGAAGCAAAGCGTGATGCAAAGCAAGGAGCCCGTGCCTTGGTGACAGAGAGAAGACAGCGTTGCTTCCTCACAAACACAGGATGCGTGGGCTGTGTTTGGAGGGTGTGGATGGGCACAGGTCCCCTGGCAGCCTTCAGCTGCTCATGCCTGTGGTGCCACACTTTTGTTGTGCCACTTGTACCCGTGCGCTCTTTAGGTTTTATTCAAGAGATTTGCAGCTTGTCAGCAGAGTCCCTTCATGTGGCAGCAAGGCAGCATTTCCCCTTTCAGAGGGGAGCAGCCTGTGAGGAGAGGTGAAGGAGGGGAGGGCCATGGTGGCAGGGCTGCTGGGAGGAGGAGTGGTGTGTCCGGCTGGGTGGGAGCTGCTCCTCTCCCCGTGTGTAGCCAGAGGGGCTGCAGGGCACACCGAGCACAAGTGTCACACACAGGAGGGTGCTTTGTGTCCTCCCTTGCCAACAGGAATGGCCTGGCTCAGGGCTCAGGTGACAAGCACGGCCTGAGCACACGCTGCAGTGGAGGCTCTGTCTTGTTATCCTACGGGGAGAGGGGAATTGGGAGCTGTGTGTCTCTCCTCACAGGAACTAGAGTTAATGATTCTGCTGTATCATCCTCAACACCGTGTGACTGCCTAGCTACAGAGTGGGAACTGCACTTGTGCTTGGGGAGTGATGTGCCTGTGGCTTGTCCCAGGCTGTGCAGTTTGTGGTGGACTTGGAGCCAGATCTTTCTATGGAAGCTGAACTTGCTCCCTGCAGATCCCTTCCAGTCTGGTGCTCTTTCTCCTTTTGCAGTTGTGCCTGCATTGCCTCCCATAGCTGTGGGTTACATCTCACTGAGGTGGCTGGCATGTGACAGCAGTGGGGTCTCATTTAATTCACTTTATCAGAAGTGGTTTTCTCTGGAACTGGTCAACAGCTCATTGCCCTGAGGTGCAAGTGGTATGATTTCATCATGAACAAAACCACTGAGTATGGGTGTAGTCTTCTTGCTAAATCTGGTGCCTTAGACCACTATGAATTAAAAGTCTGGTAAAGGTCAGACTGTGAAAAAACCCTCTCTTGCTGAGGGACACAGTAGGAAAATCCAGGAGCAGATAGGCTTTGAAAGGAGAGATTTGGTAGAATATCTAAATGTCTTAAAGACATGTGGGACCCGGGCAAGAGGGAACTCTCTGGTCCACCCCAAATCAGGTGAGTTTCTTTCCTGTGTTAATGACCCACCTCTCTTCATCCCTCTCCATTTCCCCCTCCATCAGTGACCAAGCTGCAGGTGAGCAAGTCGAAGCGGAGCATCACCCTGGTGGAGAACCGGCCCATCCCCCTGAACTGTTCGGTGAAGTCCCAGACCAGCCCCGACTCGCACTTTGCCGTGCTGTGGTACGTGCACAAGCCCTCAGACGCTGACGGAAAGCTCATCCTGAAGACCACCCACAGCTCGGCCTTCGAGTACGGCACCTACGCGGAGGAGGAGGGGCTGCGGGGCCGGCTGCAGTTCGAGCGCTCCGCCTCGGGCGGGCTCTTCAGCCTCACGGTGCAGCGGGCCGAGGTGCGGGACAGCGGCAGCTACTACTGCCACGTGGAGGAGTGGCTGCTCAGCCCCAACCACGCCTGGTACAAGCTGGCAGAGGAGGTGTCGGGGCGCACCGAGGTCACCGTTAAGCAGCCAGGTGGGGTCCTCTTGGCACTGGCTCCTGTTGCACGGCCTGTGAGATTGCCACCAGTCCTTGCCTCCTCATGCCTGCTCATCTCTGTGTGGAAAGAGGGTTTTCACTCCTTTGATGTGACTCTTGTCCCTCTTGGCTGAACTTGTGTGCCTTTCAGTGTCCCCACGTGAAGGTTGTCCATCCCCCATAATCTGTAGGGCTCCTGCATCCAGCCAGGTTTCATTATCCTCGAGAGCATCACGTAGCAAGAGTGTCAACTAGCGAGCTACTGAGAGAGAACCCCTGTGTGTCTGCCTGGGAAAGCATTTTTACGTCTTGCACACAGTTTAATTTTACTCTCTGCCTGTATCCTGGCAGGCACGGGGAGCCTTGTCTCTTTTCCCTGTGCACATGAGATGGGAAAAACAAGTTTAATGAGGCGGGGAGCTGGCTGCCTGGAAAGGAGAAATTTGCTCTGTGGGTGGTTTCCCAGGCAGCGGACGACACTGAGAAAGATGAGGTGGTGGAGGAGCTAAATATGGCCCCCACAAGCTGGGACAAAGGGCAAAGGGGAGAGGCAGGCAGGCAGGTACTGTCCACAGTGTTCGTACTTCACGGGGAAGCCTGCCTTGTCCTTGGTTGCTCCAGCTGCCTGTGTCAGGAAGATAAAATCCCTCAGGCAGGATGGATGCAGTTGGGTATCAGGGCTGGAGTAGGGTGCTCAGTGCATGTTCTCTGTCTGGATTTGGCTGGCTGAACACCAGCTCTGTGGCCGAGGGTGCAAGAGGGATATTGGAGGTGGTCTCCAGTGCAGATTTGCCTGGTCACACATGCAGGAAGCACAGCAGGCCATGGCTTGCTGCTAGTGCCAGCTCCTTGTTTCTGTCAGCAAAGTCCCAAGATGGCTGAGGGGTGGCCAGGGACAGAGGAACTCTGGCTGCCCCCTCCTTTGCACTGCCCACCTCTCTCTGGGAAGTACAGTGCTTGTTGCTTGCTGCAGTGGCGGTACCAGGGAAGTCCGGACTGCCCCTGGAAAGAATCGCGAGGGATTTGGGAGTGCACAACACGTCATTTCGCATAAAAGAGCTGATTCCAGTCACCCTCCTGTGTATCAATGAAGTTGTGGAGCAAAAACCAGGGACATTCCCAAGGCAGCAAAACTCTGTGTGTGACTTTGCCCTCATGCTACTTCTCGTTTTGCAGTGGGGGTTCCCTGTAAGCAGCTGTCTGTTCTCCACCTTGCTTTTTTTTTTCTTTTTCCACAACATGGGGGCTTACTGGTTGGGATGTGATCAGGCTACTGCATTGTCCTAGGAGGAGAACAAGAAAAGATTGAGATGTGATCTCCCTTCGTTAGGTCTCTGTGCACGTAGGACCTCCCAGGTCCTACTGGGAGATTGTGGGTTTCCAATTCCCTGCACTGTATGGGTCGTTGTTGGTGGCTGGCCTGAGATTTTCAGAAGGCCCTAAAAAACACCAGCCCTATTTTCTTCTCCCCCTTTTTTTTGTCCTTTCCTTTCTCCATCATTTTTTCCCTCTACTTCTTTATTTCTTTCATCACACCCCAAGACTGTGGCCATGCTGGAAAGGCTTGTGGGGAGACAAAGGACCCTTGCAGCCCTTGGTGACATTGCATTCCTAATGGCCTTTTCCCCTAGATAACCGCCTGCAGGTCAACCAGACCCACAAGAACATCACAGTGCTGGAGAACGAGTGGGTGACCCTGGAGTGCCTGGTGAGCAACCGGACCAGCCCCTCATCGCAGCTGTCGGTGGAGTGGTCAGTGTGGCGGCCGGGCCGCGCCGAGAAGGAGGTGGTGGCCTGGCTGAGCCGGCAGAGCACGCTGCACTACGGGGAGCTGGCGGCGCTGGGCGACCTGCGGAGCCGGCTGCACCTGGAGAGCCCGGCCCCGGGCCTCTACCTGCTCTCCATCCAGAACTCCACGGTGCGCGACAGCGGCGCCTACGGCTGCCGCGTGGAGGAGTGGCTGCTGGACCCCAGCGAGCGCTGGTACAAGCGCGCAGAGGACCTCTCCGGGCTCACCACCCTCACGGTCAAGCAGCCAGGTGAGGAGGGTCTGGTGCCGTCTGCCTTGGACAAACACAAGTCACCATTTATCTGTGAGGAGGGCAGGACCACAGGACAGACCACACTGTTTCCTTTTTCCTTGTCTTCTTGATTGCACCCTTGCTTTTCTGGAAAGAGTGTAGAGCAAGTCCTGCTTGCTTGGAAAAGAGGGATTCCCTTGTTTTTGAGGCATATGGCTCAAGATTAATTGTCTTAAAGGCTGTAGGTTAAAAAACAGTACAGTCCTCCTTCACTGAGTACTTCCTAGCTTCTGAAGCAAGCCCTCTGCATGTTCTGCAGTGCTTCATGCCTGCCCATTCCAGCAAGTTGTTGGCTTCATAACTGCAGTGGAGCTGGCAAAAGCATGAGGTTGTGGAAAGATTTTAGTGGTCATTCCTGGCAGAGATTTGTACTCCACTCCTGTGGAGGAGGAGCGTTCTCAGGGGACAGCAGAGCTCTTATCTGCCACGTCTTTGCTTGGGAAGTTTTGCTGGCCAAAGTGGCTTGAGCAGAGACACCTCCCCGGGCAATCAATCCCTGTGCCCTGCTGGGTTGTCAGTACAGCTCTCCATCCACTGTGATAATTGCCAGGCCTGATAGAGGGGATAATGAACAGCAGGAAAAATCTCTGAGGCTCCTCTTGAATTGCAGAAGAATGTGGAGTGGGAAGAAGAGAGGGAGTTAGGAGTGCGCTAATTGTAGATTTATTTTTTCTGAAAGTGCTTTGTTGTTGTTTGTTTTTGTTTCATAGCAATCAGTACTTAACAAAATGACTAATTGTGCTTGTGACTCATGTCTCATTAGTGAGGATCTCCAGCCTCATCTGTCAGGGCTATAATCATCAGCAAGTGGGGGGAAAAAACCTCTCAGCACCTTCAGACATCAGTTCTCCTCTTTCTGCTTAACCTGCTGAAGGTGAGGGAGGCTTTGTGTTAGTTTTGACAAGCCATTTCCTTCCCTTCCTTCTCCTTACCTCAGTAGTTCCCAAAATCTCAGGACTTGACTCATTCCTGTTCCTGCTCAGGAGTCTTCCCTGGGACAGTGTGAGTTGAAAATACTTCTGTTGCTTATGGCCTGAAGAGCTCTGGCCTTAATGAAGGTTTTCCTCATGGGACCATTTAAAAAGTGTTGGGCAGTTGCTGTAATGAGAAGCCCGCTGGGCACAGCAGCCCTGTGCTAAGGAGAGCTGGGGAACAGCAGCCCCCTCCTGCAGGGACACCTGGGGTCTGCACTAGGGAGGGTTTGCCCAGCTCTCCTCGCTGGAGGAGAAAGTGCATCTCTCTTCAGTGAGCTATCGACTTGCCCTTCCTGCTCAGTGCCTGCCTTGGAAAGGGCTTTTTAATCTTTAAATGAAAGCTTAGATCCAGACGGATTGTGATCCCTGGAGTATGTGCTCCCTGGCAAGATGACTAAACCAAATGTTAACTGCTCCTGAAGTCAGCCTTTAATCAACTCATCATGGGTTCTGGCCACTGTGTCTCAGTTAGGTAAAAACATTTAGCCTTGCAGCAAGCACTGGAGGGGAAAAAAATTAAGAGGAAGATTTATTGCTGCATCAGTGTTGAGGCCACCTCCATGGAAGAACCTCTTATCTAAATAACTTTCCAAGCTGCTGGAAAAGGTCTTCTTCTGTCACAATGATTTTCTAGTCCTTTGACCACTCTCAAAGAAATAAAAAGCTGGGAGTGCAGTGTTTTGTACACCAGTCGCTGGGGAGGAGTAGCACCTTGCTCCTCAGCACACGCACCAAACCTTGGTATCCTGACACATTCTTGTAGCACATCTGGATGAGCTGCAGCAGCCTTCTCCTCTCATCCCTTAGCTGGGGTGAGGGTGGGCAGGGATAAGGTGGTGCTTGCAGCTGGCTCCTGTTTGACCCCATGCCAGATGGTGTGTGGTGAGGTGAGCATGCTGTGCCTGCAGGGTTGGCCACAGAGGTACCTGTGGGTCTTGGCAGGCTGTGTCAAGCTTTGGGTTTTGCTTGAATCATGCCCAGCACCAAAGTTACGACAGACTGTGTTGAGGCAGGATGGTTTTGATGATAGCATTTTGCTCAGCGCTCACGTCTTGATTTTTGTCATCTCAGATCCCACCTTGCAGGTGGACACAGCCACCGCCAACCTCACGGTGCAGGAGAAGGAGTCCTTCCCGCTGGACTGCAGCATCCTGTCCCGCTCCAGCCCCGAGTCCCACTTTGCAGTGACGTGGTACAACCTGCGGGCCAAAGAGGCGGGCAGCCACGCAGTGGAGGGGGAGGAGGAGGAGGAGGAGAGGGAAGCAGTGCTGAGTGTGGG
Organism: Rhipidura dahli; assembly: GCA_013399225.1. Taxonomy (NCBI): domain Eukaryota; kingdom Metazoa; phylum Chordata; class Aves; order Passeriformes; family Rhipiduridae; genus Rhipidura; species Rhipidura dahli. The sequence continues at coordinate 771,487 of VXAC01007106.1, read as the reverse complement.
CCCTGACGCCATCTTCAGCCCCGAGGCTGGTCGCTGGGAGGGCCGCCTGCGCTTCCAGAGGCTCTCAGCGGTGCTTTTCCGGCTGACGGTGCTGCAGGCTGGCGGTGCCGACACGGGCAACTATTCGTGCCGAGTGGAGGAGTGGCTGGCGGATCCCAACGGCGTCTGGTACCGGCTGGCCGAGGAGGAGTCGGGGATGGTCGCTGTGCACGTGCAGGATGCAGGTGAGAAGAGGTGACGACTGTCTGGGGCCATGGCCTGGCATTCCCTGCGTCTTTGGTTTAACCAAGATGAAAAGACCAAGGAGTGAATGGGACTGAGGCAAGTCTGTGGTGCTGGTACTTTTCCAGTCAGCTCAATATCTTTTGCCAGTTCTTGCTTTGCTTTAGTATCACACTGCACTCAGCTCTGTGCTGGGGCTGCTCACCCACAGCATTTACCACCTGGTGTGTCTTGAGTCAGTGGGGACAGACCTTGCCACCCACTGGGAGTTAACCCTCCCCTTTGGGGGAAGTTGGATTAGCTCTGCACAAGGCTGCAGGCTATGGCATGCGGGTCTCCTCACAACAACTCCTGAAGCTGTTGGATGGTTTAGTGCCTCCAAAGGTAACTGAGATCATGAGGGTTTTGTGGGCCTTTCAGGGAGATAGAAATCGTGGGGTGCTGCTGCCTTTGTGTAGCACCACAGAGAGAATACAGGCTTTGCAAGGCTCCCTGCTTTTTAAGATACTATAAAATCTCCACCAGGGAGGACTGTGTCACTCATGAAACTCTTGGGGGCATAAAGCTGAAATGTGCCCTGTTATAACTGTATTCTGTTCCAACACTGGTATTTCTCCCAGAGCTCTACCTCCTGCTTTGACATAGAATAATGAGCATCTAGGGTTTTTTACGTTTCTGAGGGAGTTTGCATGCCCTGATTACAGAGAAACCATGAAATGTGACCACTCTATATCTCTTTCCAGGCTCCACCCTGCAATCTGTCATCTGCTCCAATGACGCCCTCTTCTACTTTGTGTTCTTCTACCCTTTCCCCATCTTTGGCATCTTGATCATCACCATCCTCCTGGTGCGGTTCAAGAGCCGAAACTCCAGCAAGAACTCGGAGGGCAAGAATGGCGTCCCCTTGCTGTGGATCAAAGAGCCTCACCTCAACTACTCTCCCACTTGCCTAGAGCCACCAGTGCTCAGCATCCACCCAGGAACCATAGACTAAAGAGGCAGAGACACCTGTAGGGACACACAGAGGGAGAGAAGCAGAGATACACTAGGAACCCTGAGGAACACACTGGGGTTTGTTGTTCTTGTTTCTTTTGTTTCAGTGTCTGTGCTCTGACACAGTGGCTGAGCTCTGCCCAGCCAGCGGGTGCAGGAAGATCCAAGGCTTCTTCCAGCACCTGTGGGAACGTACCCCCTCACCCCCATGGACAGAGGCACTTGCTGTACATAGAGGATGTTCCTCTCGGACTAATTTGACTCACATCAGTTGCTGTCTTTTGGGCTGTTACTTTTTTATTGTTTCTTTTTTGGTCACTCAAAGAACTGTAGACTTCCCCTGCCCTCCACACAGTGTGGAGTTCCCAGGGGGTATACGGTCCTGGGATGATCTCTTTGGAAGTAAATGTAGATGTTTTCCAAAACAGACTGGTTTTCCTTCTCTGACTCAGTGCTACAGTGAAGGTCTTCTCCCAAGGTGCACTGAGTTAGCTCCTCCCTCTTCCAAACCAGACAAAACCAGGTCTGTCCCCAGAGGGGTTATCTGGGCTGTCTGTCAGGAGGTCCATTTCAAAGACTGGCTGTAGCCTTAGCATCTTCTTGCCTCCATCTTACTTGTTTTCTCAGGAGGGAGCAATTCACCTTTTGGGAGTGTTCCCAGGTCTTGGAGAGACTGAATATTGAGCCTGTTTGTGGTCAGGACAAAAGCAGTTTAGTTTGTCTCAAGGAACTGAAGGGGGGAAAGGAAGGAGGACACCTGAAAGCCCTGACTGTGTTGTAGCAAAGAGGGTCCTTGTACAATCTCACCAGAGTCATGCTCCTCCCTGATGTCCACACTGCCATCTCTGACGAGGCGGGTCTCCTCTGTGCTCCAGTCATTTGGGAATGGGAGGCTTGATCCAGTCTCTGAAGGCTTCAACATGACCAAAGTAATGTCTCTAGGAAGGTGGAAAGGAGAAGCTCCACAGGTCCTATTCACAGTCCCTGGACGGTTCAGCCACAGAGCCCAGTAGCAAACATGCCACGTAGTGGGGACATGCAGTTACAACCACCATGCATCACGAGTTTTCTTGTGGCTGCACTACTTCCCAGTGTGAGCCTGGACAAAGCAAGGAGCCTGCTGCACATCAGCATCCCAGGGACTTCCCTGTCCCCTTGGCCAAGAGAAATCTTTCCTCCTGCGTATGTGTGTGTGTGTGCATCTGCCGTTTGTTTCCGAGACTTCAGGAGGAGAATCCATTTCTCCATAAGCTCCCCCTCCTGGCAAAGTCCCCTGCTCTTTTAAGAGTCACCGTGGCAGGAAATGCTGTTCTTTCTGTGAAAGATATGGCTCTCAAGAACCAAACCAGGGCTCTCGCCACGTGGGGCACCTGACCTCCTGCACCCCTTAATGCCAAGAACCCCTGCCCTGTCCTGTGGAGGAAACCGCCTCCTCCCCCACAAGCGTTACGTCTGGCGGAAGAAAATGTTTGCCAAAAACGGCCTTTTGTTGTCTTCCTTGATGTCTTCCTGGCAAATCCGGCCATTTCTTTTTTTGCAGCATGGCTGAAGCCAACCGGGGGTGGATGGGCACAGCCGCAAGAATCCCCCCTGCCTCACGTGTGAGAGGTGCCATACCCACAACCGTTGTCCTCTCCAGCGGGTCGGACTGCTCCTTGGGAGCAGAGGGGACCTCAGCAGATGCTCTGTAGCACTCAGTCAGTTAGACCCTGATGCCTTGATGTTTCAGAGGTGGTGAAGCTTCAGGTTGGAGATCTGCACCATGAAGCCCTGCTCCTGTCTGGGAGAGGACCCACGTGGCTGCAGATCGTCTCATTCTAAGGTGTTTGAAGTTGGCCACCTCTGCACCTCCACCAGAACAGCACTGGTTTCTTCTTTTGCTGGGAAGCCCCAGTTTCACTCATCCCTCTGTGAAGTCTGCCTCCTCGAGATGTAACTGCTCACTGGTCCCAGCATATGCATAAAACCACACTCCTGTATCTGTATGTATCACACACCCGCACACTTGTCTTCCCTTTCTGGCTAAGACATCTGCAAAGAGAGGAGTGGGATGAGGAGTGGATGGAAATGAAGAATCGAGGTGCAAGCAGCTGCAGCTGCAGCCAGTGGGTATTGTTTCCTGACTGTGCTATCTCCTGTATGTACTGCTCCCAGGCAGGAACCACAACTCACTTCAGCTTTAAGGAAGAAGAGAAAATGAAGTCCGCGGGAGCCATTCTTTCCTGGGAGAGCTCTGCTCTGCACCTGAGCCACGCTCTTCCTCACCAACCTGTCTGCCCCAGAGCAGGGCTCTCCTGGGGGCCTGCCCCATGGCCCTGTCCCTCTGGGTGGATGGGGTCCCTTCCCAGCCCTGCGGTTCCTGCGCAGAGCCCAGGCTTTCCTGGGAAGTGGCTCCCGTGGTGGTCCCTGAATGTACCTTGCCAGTGAAATTTCTCCATTGCTCTGGCAGTGTGTTGCCCAGTCTCAAACTTCTCTCAGTTTTTATAAGGCAGACTCTTCCTGTAACGAGTTTTAACACAAAGCTTTTCAAACCACTCTCTCTGCAGTAACTTTCTGTAATGAACCCAAGAAGAGAGAGACCCTGTCCCTGCATGATGTGGAAATAATGTTTGGGATTTTTAAAAAAAGAAAAAAGAAAAAAAAAAACCAAACAAACTTTGTACTATGTTGCACTAAAACATGTTTTATACAACACACCCAAGAGCTGTAGTAAACTGTGTTAAAATTGTGAATCCTATTGCTGCTGGTTTTTGTCAGATTTGGGCTTTTATTATGCCTTTATGTGCACTCCCTGCATAAAGGTGTGCTGAGGCCCTCCTCTTGGGAAGCCTCTCCCTCTCCCACCGCCCCTATTCCTGAATGCAGTAACTTCTTTCCCTACCATTGGTAGCTTATCTCCTCTTTCTTGCAGCTGGAGCTTGCTGACACCTGGCACCCTCTGCTTTCATACCCCTTTCATCCCTTAACCCATGCCATTATAAAATATAACATTTAACAGAGGCCTGTCAGGTCTTCTTATTGAATGGGATACACTGTTTTTGAAATTGTTCTGAAAACAGTAAGTACTTTACTGTGTCATAGCCTGGATTTGAAGAAAAACCTTATTTTAATAGAATTATGCATAGCAAATGTTAAGCAAATTACCTTTAGTAACCCTGATGAAAGCAGAATATAAGTCACTACAGAAGTTGACGTAAAATGCAACCTGTTAATTCTCATTACCCACTTTTGCCTTTAAGTAAGGATTAAGGACTCTTGAATTCCCACATTCCCTGGAATAGGGAAGTAGTGTGATGCATTCCTACCTGTATAGCAGAAGTGGTGTGGAACTGGGCAAAATGTGCTGCTTACACAGTTTTAAGGTTGGGTTTGGGGGTTTAAAACAAAAAATTGATTTAAAACCAAAAATATCCTTTGCTAAAATAATTTTATAAGAAAGCTCTGTTGTCCCCAGACACAAAGGGCTGCTTGTACCCCCTGCTCTCCTTGTAGGGGCAGGATGCTGGTTTCGGGCAGCCTGAGTGGGGTTCACTGTCTGTCCTGCTGCTGCAGCATGACCAGCAGGGCTGCAGTGGCTGCTCCTGCTCCTCTTCAGGACCACACAATGTGCAGCCACCCTACAGCGCAGGAGGGACGTCTCAGGGGACCATTTTGTGCTCCCATCAAACCACCAGCCCCAAACTAGCACCAGTGTGGCCTCCCCACTGAAGCCAACAGACAGAGAAAAGGCAGGCCTGGCTCTGGCTCACACTCACAAGATTTAATCCTGTGGCTTTGCAATCCAAGCGAGAGAGCACGAGACAGCTGGTGGCAAGCGTGCCCGTGGGGTGCCCTGCCATCTCCTGCCTAGACGATGCTGTACAAGCCCTTGGCTACCTTCTCCAGGCGGTCCTTGTACTCCAGGTGGGCATAGAGGGAGGGGGGAACCCCCTGGAAGCCGTGAATGACGCCCCACCAGCTGGCGGCGATGGCAGCAGTGGAGTCGCTGTCGCCCCCGTGGAAGAAGGCGCGGTGGGCCAGCTCCAGCCAGGAGTCCCCCGCGCCCAGCAGGGCATCGTAGGCGATCATGGGTGCATCGTGCCCACTGCTGCCCCCCCAGCCGCTGTAGCTCAGCGAGGTGTAGAACGAGTCTCTCTCCTCCACGCCGTACTTGGACGGGAATGTGGGCGACGAGACCCCATCTGAGATGCCTCTCTCCTCCAGGTATTTCTTCCACTGCTCTTCGAAGTAATACCTGCCAAACAGGGCATGGGATGGAGCAGCTGTAAGCTGTCCCAGGGCAGCAGCACACACCCGAGCACCACGCAGGCACCAGCGGAAAATGCACCACGTCAAGAGCGTGGAGCGAGGGCTCAGCAAAATGGCAGGCAACCCCCATTTGTCAAAACTAGGGATGTGATTTACAGTAAAAGGCACAGGGACATGTTTCAGTGAGTTAGATTTCCCCTCCCTCTAGCCACATGGGAGAAGGCAGCCCAGCACCTGCAGGATTCAAAGGCTCAGAGTGAGAACTGAGTCATCCTCTGAAATTCAGAGCAGCTCTACCTCTGTGTGTGCATCCCTGCACACAGAGCTGCAGTGAATATGCAGTCACATTTGGTTATAACTTTCAAACTGAACTCGGCCATAAGCCTGGTAGTGTTCCCCACCCCTGCTTCCCATCTTTCATAAGATCACAGTTGCATGAGATGACCAGTCTACATACTGGATCCAAAAAATGGTCATAACTACATGACCCAAACACAACCTGCCTTTTTTCCCCACACACGTCAAGGTATTCTGAATCGATTTAATTCTATGGCAGGCATGTGCTGCCCTAGGAGTTTACCATAATGTGATTACTAAAACGTAAATACAAGGAGAGCTCGCCCTGTCCTACAAGGGCTTTAAGAAATGATGGTGCAGGGAGTGCAGCTCACCAGTGCTCCATGTTCTCCTTCACGAAGAAGCCGGACTTCTGCACATAGGCTTTTGCCTGTGGCAGCACGTCCATCAGCCCCTTCCCCCAGGCTTGGGGGGGCACGCTGTTGACTGCATAAGCCGTGAAAAGGGCTGAGGCCAGGGCCCCCAGGTAGCCGGTGGGGTGGTGGTGGGTCATGCGGCCGCTCTCGATGCTGACTTTCACCAGGGTGTCCAGCTGAGCGGGGTCGTAGAAACGCAGCCCGATGCACATGGCGCGCATGGCACCCCCACAGCCTCCTGCCCGGGGGCTGAACGGGACCCTCCAGCCGTTCGGCTGCCCTGGCTCCAGCTTCATGGTGCTTTCCAGAGACATGGTGCCTGGAGACAGCAGCCGCAAAGCCCGAGAGAAAGAAGAAACACAAATATCAGCAGGAGGCAGCTCGGGAACAGGGGAACACAGGCAGGGCAGTGGGGAAGGAAGCATTGCTCTGCATAAGGGATTTGAGCTTCCTTTTTAAAACATAAGTTGTCTGTTCACATACATATCCTGCCTTTAAGTGCTGGAGTATCCTGCATCCTCCCCAGCAGACCTGTTAATTTTTGTCGCTAAAAATAAGGTCTGGGGGTAGGAAACACTTCACTGCTGAGTTACTGGTATTGTTTATATTTACATTTCATGTTACCCATAAAACATACATACTAATAGATATATACACATATACCTAGGTCTCTCTCTCCCTGTAAACATGAGGGTTTGTAGGATCTCTGACACAAGGCAAGTGCTTTTTCAGTTTAGCCATTTTACAGGACTTAAAGGCAGAGACCCCACAAACTCTTCAGGAATCTTTCTATTGCCTCACTAATAGAAAATGTACTGACAGAAAATATTTTCCAGCTCTCCCTTGCTGCAGTTTAAGTTTGTCAGAAAGCTTTGAGAGTAGCACCTCCCTCACCTCAACATGGTCTGCATAACTGGCTTTACTGTACTCCCCTTCCATAAGCTGAAGAACAACTGTACTAGGTGACACCAAAGGTTTGTCCAGCCCACTAGTTCTTCTCCAAACACTGCCACCAAAGGATAACTACAGAAAGACAAAATGAGGCAAGCCCACCTGTATCTCTTTCACATTTCTGCTGTTTACTTTTTAAAGAAATTACTCTGCTTCTTCCACTGCTGCTTCTTCAGACTACCACTTGTTAGTCCAACACATTCATAGGACAAAAAACCACACCCAAATTTCAGAGCCCAGACAAGACAGTGAAATGTTTCAAGAGCTAAGCCCAAATTCTTCTGTCTGAAGAAGAAACAGGTTTGGAACATTAAATTAACCTTTGATTCTCTTCTACCTTGCCTTTTTCTCCTAGTCTTCCCTTCTGGCCCAATCTGAAATACTCTTTTTTCAACAGGAGGGTAAATCAAGGCAGGTTTAAAGCAGCTTCATTAAAGTTTTGATGTGTTGGACAACAGCAAAGGTGGACTCTACAGACTAAGCCCAGTGTGCCCAGTCCTCTCTCAGATACACAGGGTAACAGCAGCAGCTGGCTGTTATCACACCCCCAAAACCAGACTGTTCCTCCTGCACTTTGTTCCCTCACTGGGACAGGTAGCTGATGAACTTGCAGGTGCTCTGTTACTTGGCAAGTCAAACTAAACAGAACAGAGTAGCAAGGAAGAAGCCTGGTGAAGCAACTTTACCTCACTTCGGTGCAGCTCAGTCACCATGATCTGCAATCTTGCTAATCACAGCCAGGTACTGCACTAAGTCCCCTGCAGAGCCCTTGGCTTCTGCACTTCCCATGCACATGTCTGGCAGTAGGGTTTGGTTTATGGCAGCCTGTTTTACCTGCATGTACAGCACCCTTGTAAGTGAAATATCTCCAGATCCATGCACAGCTTCAAGACTGGCTGCTGGACATATGCTAAAAATAACTAGCAGCTGGCCACTGTCAGGAATAATGTCACATGCTGGGCCAAGTGTCTTTAGCTCTACTGGGACTGGTCACCACCAACCTCTGACTGAAGTGCCTGTGAGTTTGCTTTTAGGATGTCTCAACGTGGGAACACGTTCAGGCCTCTAAATCTGCTTTTCATGTAGTTTACTAATTCAGTGCTGGCTGCTGTGTATCAAAATTGTTAAGAGGGATATCACGATCATTTCCAACTTGATGATGAGTAACAGAAAATTGAGGCATTTTTCTAAAAATCTCACCATAACAAGGATTGTACTTAATGACCTGTAACAGGACATTAAAATGAACCTGTCAAACAAAGCCACTTTTTTAAAAAGCTGTGCCAACTACTCTATTTGTTTATGCTGGTAAAAGAGAACTTCTTCCAGGAAGACAAGGGGGAGGGGAGAGAGCACAGAGACTAAGGTAGCTTAAAATCAAAATCTGCATAACAAAAGCAAAGATCACTTTTGCTAAAACTTTGAGAAAAACATTTCTTCAGGACATATCTGGGCAAGTTGAGACCACATACCTCAGTCCTTGATAAAAAGTGAGATTGTTCTTGCACTAATTGTAGTTAAAAGAAAAAGGAAGATGACGAGGCTTTAAATGGAAAGAAAGACTGGTTATTTTGCAAAACAATTTGCTTGCAGCTTTAAGCCTGTGCATATTATTTTAGGAGATGACTACTGATAACTTGCAAGTGGAAAAAAATGCATAAAACAAACCAGTGTATGACAACTAAGACTCCTAGGATTTATGAAGTATTATAAGTATTATCCTCATGCTTTTAAACAGTTAAAATATTAAAGCATTGGAAAGCCGATTTAGGAGGACAAAGCTGGAATCACATCAGGTCTTTTTTTAAAAAACGGGTTTAAAAAAACTGGTGTAGGGAGTTTTTGAATTAGGAAATTGCTTTGGAAATCCTTCACATCCTAGTTAGGAATCCTTTGTACTAACAATAGGAAACTAAAAGTAACCTAAGCATGATACTGGTCTAAGGAAAGAAGAAATACAGGGAAAAAGTAGTGTGTGAATTAAGGCAACCTGAAAAAGTTTCAAGAACAGCTGGACCCTATTTTTGGAATAGGCTTTCATTCCACTTATCTAGACTCTTCATGAGCACAGACAGTAGCACTTGTTCGGGATAGATCAGTACATATAAAAAAAGGTGAGATTAAAAAAACACATAGTGGTAAATAATTCTAAAGAGAGAGAACTTGGACCAAAAGAGTTTTGGAACAGGTTTCCTGGAGAGGCACTGTAGTTGTACCGTGAAAAAAAGAAGTATGTCTAAGCTTGTGTAGCTTAATTCATTGGCTTTGTAATCTGCAAGGAACAATGAATTTGGGGCTGTGGCACATCACAAATAGCAATAATAGATGTAGGGATTACCTTGTCAGTGAATTACTATGGTGAGTTCTCTCCTGGGGCTTCGTCCCTGAGGGACCCTGCTGTGGCTGCCCTATGACTCAGAACGTTGTGGGAATTCCTTTGTTACTGCAGCTTTGGGTTTTCAGGTCTGGACTCCCTCATGTGACTCCATCAAAGTGACTTTCCCCCACTGTTCTAAGGAAATCTCTTCTGTGTTGGGTGAAAAGTTCCAACAGCAACTTTCCATTCTCAGCCTTCAGGGCTGCAATTCCCTGGTGAGTTCTTAGGCCAGAACAGCACCACCATGGGTTATGTTCTCAGTTATAATCCATTTATTCTCAACTGCCAAAAGAAGTTACTGGCATACAACTTTTATCATTAGGACTTACCAATATGGCATGGAGAATCCAGACAGCAGACAGCTTTTCAGGGTATGGATTACATATTCCCTTCAGTGGGAATTAAACTGCTAAGGGTCAGGATTTAAGCTCTCAGAACAAGAATGCCTTTCCTGTGGCTGCAGCAGGAACAGTTCAGATTTTAGGATGTTAAATTGTTTTTGGACCCTCTAAAAAATGTGTTTCTTTTTTTTACCTAGACAATCTGACCTTTCCTTGTCACTCCTCTTAGTGTCCACAGCATATGTGCTTTCAAATTCTTCACTTCGAAATGGGAACTTCTTTTGGGCATATTGCAGCTCAGTCACAGAAGGAATGCAGTAGGTGTCCTATTATCCTTAGATATTATTTAGTTACATTTAAATTTTAGGTTCTTCTCCTTTTCACCTTAGGTTTTAGTCACCAAACTTAGGGGGTAAAAATACTTTCCAGGTACTGTCTCACTGCCAGCTGAGGTTAGTCCACCTTGGCTGAGGGAACTAAACGATGCTGCTTCACCAAAACTGCAGTGAATCTCTTGGAAGTGTGATCTGCCAGCTTCTGCTATCCTGACAAGCATCATTACCCCTTCCTAAATATTTTATTAATTAGGCCACTTCAACAACTGGGACTTACGGGTGTTAAAAGAAGACTAGTAATTTAGTTCTTTACACAAGGATAGGAGGCCACTGAGGAAAGGTAAGCAGAATAAATTCCTGTTCAGGTTTCCAACCTGGTTTATTTTGGAAATGCACAGCTCTAATACACTATGCTCAGTGGCAAGATTTGGCCTTTCCCATGTTTAATGTCAAGACAGAACACTCTTGACATACTCTGGCCACTCCAAATAAGCATGTCTAAGCATAGATACAATTTTAATGTATGAACTTTGCACAGGACTGCTGAATTTGAGTGTTTCCTGGATATTTCACACCTCCTGCACTGGTAAAATTAGAGGCCCAGCCTAAGCAGCTTCAATTTAAATGTAATCCAAGCATCCAGAAGAGCCTGGGCCATGAGCACAGAGACAGATGGAATCCTCGGGGAAGAGCTGGGTGAGGAGGGATGGGTGAACGAGGCACCACAGGGATATGTTGTACATGTCTTGGCTACTGTAGCCTGCCAAGGTGCCCCTCCTGAGTACTGCCAGGCTCACTGCCTGTGACACAAACTCTGCACCACTGTGTCTATGCAGAGAAAAAACAGCTGGTGGAAGTACAGGGTTCAGAACAGAAGATTGTGGCCTGACTGTCCTGTCACAGAAAGCAGGCATGCAGAGGTAGCCACAAGCAGGCTTTGGGTTTAATAAGCATAATTATTCCAAGCAAGGATCCAGCATCTCAGGGTGTGCATTATGCTGGTTGAATGTGCATTTTTTATCCACTGAATGTGGGAATCCCAAGTGCAAAAGCCATCACCCTTCCCGAGTTCAAGGCCAGGCCTCAAAAACACCTGTAAGAATGTTTTCTAAACGTGGGCAAAACAGTATCTCTTTCATCTAGTTCAGAGAAGCCCAGACCACTTCAGCTTGCCTTACTCTGTTCTCTTTACTGAAACAGGTCATCCTGAAACAGGCACTGAGCATGGAACACTTTTGCCTTTACATGAAATACAGTTAATGCTCTGAACAGCCAAAAGCAGAGCCAGGGCCACCGCCAGCTCCAGACTGCAAGAGAGACACGAGCGACAGCACAGCTCTACGCAGACAGTACAATGGAGGGGTTACCTGGAGCTCTGCCCTCCATGTCATTCATGCACTCCTTGTAGTTCCTTGCAAGCAGAGTGTAGAGATGTGGTAAGCTTGGGTTTTTCCCAGCAGCTACCAGGGCTTCGGCCGTGGCCAAGTGCATCACGGTATCATCGCTGACTCTCCAGCCTTGGATGCTGAGGTTGCCCAGTCCCCCCATCTCTGCCAGCTCCTTGTGGATGACTGGGCCACTCTTCTGGAACTCCCATCTCCCATTGTAAAAGCCCAGCGTGTCACCAAGTCCACTCAGCACTAAGGATGCCACATAGTATTCCATCTGCTTAGGACACATTTTTTGTCCCAGTACTACTTCAATGTAGAAGAGACTGTGAAAAACAAAACAAAACAAAACCAAAACCAAAACAAAACCAAACAAAAAAAAAAAAAAAAAAAAGAGAATGAAAATTCAATCTTTCCCAGTTCATTATGGGCTTGTACTGCTAAGCTCCAGCAGGCTGCATACCTGGCCTGGCACAGGAGTCTCACTCAGAGGACGTGTTTCTTCACAGTACATGGGCCCTGGGTACCCACTCTGAGTAAGTGTGAGGCAGCTCCTGTGCAGCCCAGCCCTGGCCCAGGGGCAGCTGGACACATCCTGCTGGGACAGCAGCAGCACCCAGGACAACACTGCCCAGGACAATGCTGCATACTGTACCCGGCTCAAAGACCAAAACCCAAGGGCAGGACTTCTGTACCATGTGCAGGGTATGTGACCACAACCATGTTCTCCACCTTTCTGAGTGCATGAGCAAGCTCAGGTCAGCGCCCAGCGGCTTTTGTACCCTGGGGTAAGGCGAGGCTGACGCCCGGAGGTACAAAAGTAAGGGGTGTGGGGTAAGGTGTGGCTGGGCTGCTCAGCTTTGGCAGGGCCAGGCTATGGCGGTGACACCTGGCCCTGCTCCTCGGGCAGGCTACAACAGCGGGTGCTCGCACAGACACAGCGCTCCCACCCCGCGGGTACTTCAACCACGAACCACGCCCTCCCCCAAAAGCCGTCCCCAGCTCAGGGCTTGCTTCTCCCTTTCGCTTTTGAGAAACGGAAGCGGGCAAGGCCGGCGGGCCCACCCGAGCCGGGCCCACCCGAGCCAGGCCCACCCGAGCCGGGCCCCGCGGCTTTCCCGGCCCCTCGGGTACTTACACGGCAAGTCCCCCGATGGCCGCCAACCCGGCCAGCACGGCCCCCACCTTGAGCAGCCTTCGAGTAGCCCACGGAGGCCCGCCCCACGCCATGGGGCGCGGTTCGGCTTCCGGAGCCGTGGGCCCGGCCTGTTGAGCCCGTCCCGGGCCGCTCCCCTCGGCCCGTCCCTCCGTGGCCGCCCGGGGCGGTGTTACCGGGCACGGCTCCTCCTCGGCAGCCCCTCCGGGCCCTCCTCGGTAGCTCCCCGGGGCCCTCCCTGACAGCCCCCCCGGACCCTCCTGGGCAGCTCCCCGGGGCCTCCCTGAGAGCCCCCCGGGCTCGGCCGGCTCGGCGCGGCGCAGGCGGAGGAGGCTCGGGCTTGCTTTCATTTTTAAGGAGCTGCCTTTGGACGCCCTCAGGAGCGCCGGGGCAACCCTCGGAATCGAAACGGGTACGTGGGGAATGAAGGCGACGCATGGAGAGGAAATGTTTCCTTAAAAAAA
>VXAC01007106.1:746990-758256 GCA_013399225.1 Rhipidura dahli | reverse complement strand
AAAGGCGCTTTCAGCATTTCCTTTGAGTGACCCTAGCTGAGCAGGATGCCACTCCTTGTCTGCGCTGTATTCAGATCTTAGACAGATCTTGGGAGGGTTTTCCTCAGGCCTGGGTTATGATTCCCCTCCTTGCTGCTGCCTGAGCGGAGCCTCCAGCCTTTGCTGGGAATCTTTGCCCCTGTGCCTGCCCCCTTAAAGAACCATAGAATTGCCACTGAGCCTGCAGGAAAAACAGAAACTCTCCAACAAGATCTTTTCAGTGTTAGAGAATCACGGCATTACTTTATTCTGGCCGGGATGTTACTTCTGCCAGGATGTGCAATAGAAATTATTTCATCCACTCGTGCCTGTGTTGTGCAGTGAAAGTCATTCCACCATGCATGGTTCTTTACTAGACTCTTCACCTGTTTATACATAAAAAAACTCCAAAGACATTCATATTCATTGGTCCTAAACTACTCAATTTTTAGTATTCAGTCTCTTGTTGGTTATTGATCCCTTTGCCTTCGATGCTGATTAGGTCCTCACTCTGGTTTGTTTCCCAGAGCAGGTGTCTCCAACCACACCAGGGCATAATTTTCGTTAATGCTTGTTTATCTCCTCTGTATCTTCTGGCTTCTCCCAGTTTGTAGATGTTAAGCTCATCATGCTTCACCCAACCTCCATGAACAGAGTCTTTGGAAAAGAAACTTCAATTCCGTCTCCCTGGGCAAAGGCAAACAAATCCCTGACTAAAGTTATATCTTAAAAAATTAAGTTTTATCATTTCCAACAGAATCATCAAGGTTGGAAGAGACTTTCAAGATCATAAAGTCCAGCCATTCACCCAGCACTATCACTTTAACCCCTAAACCACAGAACCATCATCCAGTGTGACATCCAGACACCTCTTGAACACTGCCAGCAGTGGTGACTCCACCCCACCACCTCCCTGGGTGACCTGTTACAATGCCTGACCATCCTAACAGTGAAAAACCTTTTCTAATACCTAGTCTGAATCTCCCCTGCCTCAGATTAAGGCTGTTTCCTGAAGCATGGTAGAAGAGACTGTAGAAGAGGTAGTTGTAGAGACCAGTGAGGTCACCCCTGAGCCTCCTCTTCTCTAGACAACCTCCTTCAGTATTTGGGAACAAAACTTTTCTCACAGCTCCAGTATGGCCCAGATCAGCTCTCTGGTGACCCCAACTCCTCCCAAACCAGGGCTGACCTTTGCTATGTCCAGCAGTGCTGCATTACCTAGTGTCCCGAGATGCCTGGTGATCCCATTGCCTTGCTCTATCCTTTGTTTTTGTTTTTGGTAGGGGTTAGGTAGCTGAAGGAGTCTAGTCCATGGATGAGGAAGGGAGAGGAGCACAACACAGGAGCAAGAAACAGGACTGAGCATGGCTGGGATTGCACTTGGTGGAAGCTGAACGTTTTTACCATCTGGCAGTCACCTGCGCACCAAGTCTACAGAGCCCTCGTTCACCCCAGAAGGTACCAGCATCTCTTACATGGAGGGAAAACAAAAATTCCCCCCTTGGTGCTTATGGGAGAAAGCAGTGGTAGTTTTTGAGCTGCAGCTCTGGGGGATTTCAGGGCAATCACAAATGTAGTGCTGGGTCAGAGCAGAGTCCCTGGGGAATTTGGGGGCAAGTCAGGGTGGGGGGCTGGAGGGGGCCCTGGGGGAATTCAGGTAGCTGAGAGCAAAGGGCTGCATGGGAATATCAGCTCTGGTGGCCTTGGTAGCTCATCAAGCCATGCCCATTCCTAGATCTACTCCTCCTCTGCGCCGTGCTGCAAATGGGGAGTTTGAGAAGCATTGAGCACAGAAAACAGTAACAGAAAAGGAAGTGGGAAAAGAAGCTACCGGTGTTCCAACCCTGCCTGTAGTGCCTGCTGACCTTTTCTGCTTTTCTGCTTCATTTTGTTTTCTGTAGAACAGCTCTGAATTTACCCAGGTTTGGTGCAGTGCTCAAAAGCAAAGCGGGGTTTTTCTCTCCTAAGATTTGGGCCAGTGAGAGGGAAAACCCCTCCCGCTTTTGTCTTGCAGTCTGTGAGGAATGGCTTCTGCTCCAGCCTGAAGGGCAGAGGAGTGGAGAGGAAAGTCCCAGGGCTCCTCAGACAGAGAAGGAAGATGGGACAACTTCTGTAGGTTGGCAAAAAATTGCCTGTGGCACTGAGATATTTGGTTCTCATAACTGCTTCCAGTTACCCGAATTCTCAGCTCCCTAAAAAATGAAAGCATGATGTGTAATGCAGTCAAGTGACATCCAAGAGATGTCAGAGGAAAGTGTTGAGGGCTCCTTGCAGACAGACAGCAGGTCCAGCAGCAGGGACCATCAGCAGGAGCCTGCAAACCAAGGGTGGGGAGAGCAGCAGTCTTCAAGCTCAGAGGGATGCATTGATCCCAAAGGGATCTCTGTGTGTGAGTCCCATGGGATGTCCACAAGTGTGTGAGGAGAGCATTCTCCATCAGGGAGTACCTCCATCTCCAAGATGTTGCAGGGAAGCATTGCCCTGGCTCAGACTGTGGCATGGGGAGGTGGGCACAATTCTGCTCCTTTGCAACAATGGCCTTCTGATGCTAAGCACTGCAAAGAGTTAAAGACTCACCATGCTGCACCATTCTGGGGGGCTTGTTGTAGCTTGTAGTAATGAAAATAACAGGTTTCTGTGGACCAACAGTCAGGATATGCCTTCTGGAAAGTACCATGTTGGAGCAGCTTGCTGACCTGCCCCTGCCATGTGTTGGACACTGTGGTTAGCACTTGCTTAGACTCAGAATTTTCCTTCACGTTCATCTGGAAAAGAAGGGTAATTCTTTCTGACTAAAAAAATGTGCCTTTCTAGATGAGCTCAGGGTTGAGGGCTCCTATTCAAGGGGGCTGTGAAGGGTAGCACTGCAGCCCTGGAGCTGCAAACTGGTTGAGAGCCTTTAGGACATTTCTTCAGAACTACATGAGGCCTTCAGGCCCAGAGTTGGAAAAAAAGGTGAACATTAAAAATGTGTGGTGCTTTTAAACACAGAAGCGTCCCTATTCTAGATCCTACAGCTCTTCCCAAAACGGGACTGCAAAGGCACGTCAGGAATTCTCATTTTTCACCTCCCCTGTACATCTTCTCTTTCTCCCTCCCAGACTTTCCATAAGATCTTTTCGGGCTCTAAAAATATGTTCATTTTGGCCCAGCCCCAGACTCTTACCAGTCTCTCATTCTTTTAATAGCACCTTTTTCTCTGTAACAACAGCAGGCTTTTTTTTTTCCATTTTGTATTTAAGTGGGGAATATTTCTGGGCTTGCCCCAGTTCTCAGTCTCCAGGTGTGTGTCTGTCACTGGCCAGTAAATAACAATGCTCTGTAACAGGGGTATTCACAGCAGGGGCAGCAAGTGCCACGTGAGATCTTCTGGGGACCCTCCTGGGTGTCTGTGGTGAGCCCAGGCAGAGTCCCGGCAGGGCAGCAGTGCGTGACCCCGCCTGCCTGTGCGAGGGAAGCACTCACCCTTGCAGCATGCCCTGGCAGGATGCTCAGGGCTGCTCTGCTCCCTCGGGCTGCATGTTTGCAGCAGGGAATGGGCAGCAGGCTGGCTTTCTGCTTCCTTTGTGCCGGGCAGGGCATGGCCTTGGTTTCTCCACCTGGTGGGATGGTGACCCTCACCTCTTGTCTGATTTCCCATGGTAGTGAAGGGGGGGCTCACCTCCCTTTATGCTGTCCTGGGCAGCACAGCTGAAACTGGTGGTGGGAGCCTTGGCTGCAAGCACAGCCTATGCCTGGACAATGCCAGAATTTTTTGCCTACACATGGAATCATGCGGGGAATAGCGAGAGAGGTTTTGGAGTGCTCAGGTGAAGCAAGTTCTGGACATGGCAGCAGGAGAAGATGTGCCTCTGGGCAACTGGGCTTCAGGGAATACTGGACTTTGGTCCCTTCTTGAAGAAACCAGAATTCATTGCAGAAATATCAGTCTTGTTCTTTTCGGGTTTGTCTTCTTCCACAAACTGTCCCAGAGGAGGCCCAGTTCACTCTCCAGGGCGAAAGGGAAATGGTGGAAAATCAGTGTGATCTGTTCATTGTGGCACCTACCGCTCCCCTTGGGATGCTTCCAAAAGCTATCTTTAACATGGATTTAAAAACAAAAATTTAAAAAATACAACAGAGTCTTAACTGTTTCAAATAACCATAATTCTGCAGGGTAGAAGACAAGCAGGGTAATTGCTTTACCACAGACAGAGGCATTGCAATGCCAGCTTGGGACAACCAGCAAGGTCAGGGACACGGGGAACATCTCCTGGGCTGTAATCACCTTTTCTGTAGTCCCTATCTAGGAAATGGAACTGAAAACTCATCTTTACTGCCCCTTCATCAGGTTCATAGCTGACATGTTGGTAAATGGGAGAGTGTGGGCAGGGACCTCCCTAGTACATTCCAAATCCTGCTTTCAAGCCTGGGGACATCAGTGGAGCAATCCCAGACAGCTCTTTTGGAGCTGGTATTTGGCTCTGGTGGTGGATCTGAAGCTCCAGAGCTGACAGGCTGGTTGCTCCTTGCTGTGAATCAAGTGACATTTTCATTTTGGATTGTGTGCTGGCACTGTGTTCCCCACTTGCATGGTGGCAGTGTCTGAGGGCCTTCATTGGTGTCCCTTCAGATGCTTTCTTTGCAGGAGCTGCTGGCTGTTGTATCCCCATCCTTTCTGAGAGTATCAGGGTGGAGGGCAGCCCGTCAGAGGTGTGTCGTGCCTGCAAGCACAGGGGCCCATCAATCCCTCCTTACAGCCCCTCTCAACTCACCCTACAGCACCACCAGGCTAAACTTGGAGGTGCTTGGTGCTTGCCAATGAAAATAAACCCTGATGGGATGTGGTGCTTAGCAATGGGAGGGGAGAAGGTTTCATCATGCTGTAGGTTTTGAAACAGTGATGCTCTTCCTGCATTGTGCAAGCAGCGAGGTTTGAAGTGTTAAATGTGCTTTCTGCTTTGAGAGCAGGTTTCTCCTTTCTATGGGAAAAGAGGCAGTCTGGGGAGCATAATTGCAGTCCAGAGTGTAGAAAAGATATGCCAGGTGTGAGGAATATGAAGAACAGCTGCAGGAGAGGTAGCTCAGTCTCCTAGGACAGAAAGCACAGGCCTGCAATCCCAGCCAAAGCTCTGCTGAGGCTCCTGGTTTTGCAAGGATAGAAGGCGTGTAAAAATAAAGATGAGAAAGGAACAAGGTTGGTGAGTAAGGGCTTCTCTTTCTTCTGCCAGCAAGTTGCAAGTGTGTTCAAGTTGTCTAAGGAAATCATGGGTTGTGTACAGGCACAAGAGCTAAGCCTGACAGAGGGAGAGTTGGAGGCAGTAGTTGAAGTCTGGGAAAGCAGGTGGATGGGAATGATACTTAGAAACTCCTGTTAGCTTATTGGGGAGGGCTTATAGAACCAGGACCTGCCAGACTGCAGGATGGCTTTCCTCAGCTTGAATGATTTAAACAGAGAGTAGGCAAAATTTTAGGTATGATAGGTTAGGAAAAGCTCTGTGGTAGCTTTGAGTTACTTGATTGGGTGGTTATATTCCATCACAAGGGATTTCTTTGATGCTGGGTTGTGACCAGGGCCTTCTTCCTTATCTTTCTTTTGTGGCTGTTGCTTCACCAGCTCCCTCTGTAACAGTACTGTTCTTGGGAATGACTCCTGCTTTTGGACATATACCAAAAGAACAAAGGGGCATGAGAATTCATGAGAAAGGGCTTAGGAACAGCAAAAAACTCGACATTTGAAAAGTTACTTCTGCATTTGATTCTTCATGAATTGAATTTCAGAGAATTGGGAAGTGCTGGTGTGTGACGGAAGGGGAACATGGGAGCAACATCACTGAATGCTCTGTGTTATCCATTTGGTCTGGCAAGGCTTAAAAGTATCTGCTTATGTTTCCTTTCTCTATGTACGTGCTTTGTGTGATGCAATTCAATGGTGACATTGTTTTGATGCATGGAAAAGTCCTCCTGGATGGAGGAGCAAGGACACTGGCAGTGGCACCCACTCTTCAGTTTAACCCTCACCCTGTGCACGTACCCAGACTCGCAGGGCAATGAAGGCTTTAGAGGACGCCACCAAAGCCACTGGTGCTGTGATCAGTCCCCTGGTGTGTTCCCAGGATAAGCCTGGTCCAGCAGAAAGGACAGGCAAGCTCCTGACAGCAGTCACTAAGCAAAGGAAGCTGCTTACTGGGAAACATCTTGCTTTTAAAACTGAGACAGCACTTGAGGTCTAGGAGGACATGGTCCGTCATTGATCTGCCACATATGTGGCTGCACAAAGCTGCAAGACAGTGTAAGAGAATCTGGTTTGGGGAAAAAAAACCAAGCATATTTGTTGTGGTGTCAGAGCACATGTTGTTGAAAGTTAAGAAAATAACTCCAGGACACAGAGAGAGGCACAGGAATGTGGATGCTGCCCTTCTTGTATGTTCAGAATTCCTGTGATCCCTGCCTCTCCAATGACACTGGCTCTGCCCTGCCTCCGAGCAGTCACTTCTGCTTGAAGCAGAGGAGAAAAATCACACTGGTGCTTTCATCCTGTATCAAAGACCCCATCCCTGTGCTCTAGCCCGGACCCAGAGCAGCAGGAGCACAGGACAGCTCCTTGTTTGACATGGATGTGACAAGAGCATGAGCCCAGGGCTCAGGCTTTGTGTCAGCGCAGGCATTTGGTCTCTGGTCTGTCAGCGCTGCTGTCGCACTGAAGCAGCTGGGGAGCTGTAAGAGGCAGAGGAGTGTGAGATCTTTTTGCACGCTGTTCATGCTGTTCAGTCACCTGCTTGCACTGGGACCAGCGCTTGGGAAGTGAAATGTTGCTTATCCTGTCCTCAGTCCCCAGAGCCTTCTCATTTTCTTCCACTGAGTATCCCTGACATGCCAGCCGCTTTGATGTAACCTACTCATGCGTGGCTGGAGTTGTTTTGGCTGTGATAGCAAAACCTGCAAGGCCAAGCTTGGACTGACATTACTGTGTCCAGCCATAAACAAGGCTGGGTGTGAGGAACCCCTCAGAGCCTTGGGCTGTGGCCAGGAGGAAGCAAAGGAAAAGAGTTGCTCGTGCTCCTTGCTGAAAAGGATGTGGCTGGTGATAAGGGGAAATGTGGGGCAACATAATTGCCCCATTCAGGAACTGGCATGTGGAAACACAGTCCAGTGGTGAGACCTTCTACTAGTAGCAAAGGTCATTGCCATCATTAAGAAACTGAAGCTGGAGAGCTGTGTAAGCTGGGATCCTCAAGCAGTCGACTAGCCTGACCTCAGTAAACGGGAAATGAGATCAAGTGCAAAATGAGTTTACTAAGGCTATATCATGCCTGGCTCTCTTAGTAGGTTTATTTTGATAAGATAATTAACTATGTAGACAGTGGACTTCAGTAAGGCAGCACTTTCAGTGCTACAGGCAAAGCCATTAAGCTGGAGAACCAAGGGATTAATGTGAGCATTGTAAGGATTTACCTAAAGAAAGGATGTCAGGAGGTTGTGCCTCAGGGGGAGCGAGCTGGGTGGAAAGGGGTTATTAATGATGCTCCTCAAAGGGGTGATCTTGTTTACCCAGCAGGAAAACAAGCTGTAATCAGATTCGGCCAGATATGAAGGGCTAAGTCGGTGCAAAGATTTGTCAGGCTACAGGAAGAGAAGAATTGATGGCACCGAGGACTGGAGTAGGGGAAATAGGGTAAAAATCAGCAGCACAAAGGGCAAGCTTGCATGTGCAGACAGCAGCTATAAGATGGTTTGCTCCCAGCTTGTCCTCTGCCATTTGAAAAATACAGAGTAAGGGGAGTTTGACTGATGCTGAGTTCTCAGCATAGTGTAGCCAAGAAAAAGAGGAAGGTGAGCACATCTGCTGAAGAGGCCAAGCACAGCACCGGTGCTGTGGCATTGCATTGTCTCTCCTGGCAGCTTTTCATGAACACATCTAGATCTCAGGCCTCCACTCAGTCTTTGCCCTAAGTGGAAGACAAGGTACATTGATGGAGGAGCTGAATTGACCAGACAGCCTCACCTGAGCCTCACAGATAGTAAATGTGGCCTCTGAAGAAAGGCAGATCCAAGTCAAAGGCACCCGTGCCCCAGCAGTCTGAGGGTTTCCATTAAAAAATTGTGATATCCATTTAAAAGGGGAAATCCCATGGCTCACACTTACGGAAATTTACTCTCTTTATGTTCAAATGGGAAAGAAACAAACCGAAGCTGGACACCCCATTTAGGTTTGAGGTTCTGAGTAGTCTCTGGTTTGGTTCTTGTTTTAGGTGTTGGGGGCTTTTGCTTTTGTTTGTTTTCTCCTGAACTCCCCCTCCCACCTTCAAATGTCAACCTGGCAGGTTTCTGGAATTGAGTCCTCCTGAGCTTTGCTTCCTGAAAGCCCTGAATTTGCACTTCCCATGTTGCTATCTGATCTGTGTGTACACTACAGTGAGCTGTGTCTGCTGATGCATCAGCAAGGGCAGATACAGAGCTGTCTCTAAGAAAGCAAATCTGCCAAGAAATGTTGTGTTTGGCAAGAAAACTGCTCCAACATGAAGAGTGGCCAGTCCGTGGGTTGCCAGCACAACCTTGCTGCAGATGGAGGTTTTGGAAGTTTTCTGTACTGATCCCTCTCCTGAGCACATGCAAAATGAAAACAGCTAATGCTTCCCAACACACATATGGGCATAATTTTACAAAGGATTGGAAAAAGCAGGGGCCCTGACAATGCTCTTCGGGCCATTGAATTCATTGTTCCAGCACAGAAACAAGGCAGAGCCCAATAAGGATATAAAAGCAGAGCCTCAGTGTAAGGAAAAAACCCTTTATTTTCTTACTGTGTAATAATACTGTGTAATAAATAGATGTTTTTTTTCTTATTTTTTTGGTGGATTTTTTAATAGATCAGTCTAAACCATATCTGATGTAAAAAAAAAAAAATCATCCCAGCAGGTTAGATTTTTTAAATGAAGCCTAACCACAGCCAAAGCAGAGGACAACAATGCCTAGCAGCACTGATTACAGGTAGTGCTTTCAGCTCTGCTTTTAACAGAGTGTATAATTCTGCTTTTTGGGCATGATTTCCATTGAAAACATTGCATTATATAAGCATATCTGTGTCAGAATGATATTCACGCTTACAAATATGGTGCTTGTCCATATGGGAGAATTGCAGGTAGGAAGCTGGGCAGCAAGATAGCAGCATGCTCATTGGTTCTAATTAATTCCTTGATTACATGCTCCTGTGGGCACCAGGGGTGATTTACCTTGCTTCACTCTTAAAGGCAGGAGAGGTTTGAACACAGTGTTTTGGGGGAAATTATATATAACATTTGGAGCTGATTTAAAGCCCATTTTTTGTCAATAGTCCCTTCTCTCTTCCTCAGTCCATCACATCCTACTGCTGATGCTGGTTCCAGTAAATCAATGCAACTCACAAAGATAACACCAAGAAAAGCAAGTTTGTATAATTTTTCTTTCTTTGCAGGGTTAGCATGTTGAACCAGATTCCGAGGGGGCACTGAGGGATAAATGTTCAGGGGTGAGATTTGTCTCTGCCTCTGATCAACTGTATGGAAGTAATTCTTGGGATTTTTGTAAGCCTGCATCTTAGAAACCAAGCATCATGGGAATCAACTGTGGATTACTGAAATCAAAACAAGGTTCTAGTGAGCAAAACACACTTAGAGATGGTCAGTCCTTAGTTGTATTGACAGATTCCTCAAGCTGGCAGGACAAATGCCCAGCAGACCTCACGGACAAGGCAGATCCAAAGTGCTGCTTCTCGAACGCTGTACTTCACACCTTGATTCATTCCTTTTGCAGGTGCATTTTCATACCCATGTGCCATCATCTTGTGAACATCTACTTGCTTATGTTTGCACTGTGTCAGTCTCTCATTGCCACTGTGGTTTCATGCTTAGGACAGTGTGAACTCCATGGATCTCTGCAAAGCCTCTAGGACTAAAGTCCTCAGACCTTTCCTCTGCCTCATCCACTCTGAAGCCAACTCAGAACCTTACACTTTTGTCTGCAGTGAATGCATGGGTAACACAGGGAAATACAGTCCTGGATAGGAAACAGCCTGAAAATCACCTTCCCCTTGATGCAGTTGCTTGTGCCAAATAGCAGAATGCCTGATTAGGCAGGCTTTCCAGGGATCCGGCCGTCCTCAGCTGCACCCCGGCGCTGCTGGCTCCTGGAGCAGGGAGTGCAGGTGCCCTCCCTGCAGGGAGAGGCAGGGCTCCAGCAGCCCTCCGAGGTGGGAGAACAGGGCAGGGAGTGTGCTGTGAATGTGCACCCAATGCAGTGCTTGCTCCTGGTGGCATTTACATTTTTCTGTGTAATAACACCAAAGGAAAGAAAAAAAAAAGCCAAAGCTGCTAGTGAAAACAGGACCAAGGCTAACAGCCTCTTATGAGCCTGCAGTGCACCCAGCACAAACAGTAATTTAAGTCACAGCACAGACTGACACAAAGTTTGAGCTGCCTGTGTGCTGAAATAGTTGGTGTGAATATTAAAAAACCAATAAAAATCATCCTGCATCTTCCCAGCCTAGTGCTGCCAAGGACTGTGACTCCCTGGCACAAGTATCGCAGGCAGCACATCCTGCTTTTGTGAGGGAAACCAGTGTGTTTGCAGCTCTGTCATCACTCACAGGGGTAGAAACCACGGGAGATTGCATCCTCCTTTATGAGCACCTCTGCTGCAAGGGAAGAACTTGCAGGAAGTGCCCTGGAGGAAAGGGGTGGGTGAGAGCAGCTGTGTGTGCCAGCTCACATGCACAGACCTGTCACTCCTTCCTGCACTGGCTGTGTGAGCACGGTGGTTGCACAGACAGAGATGCCTCACTACAGCAAAGGACAGCAATCCAGTGGGTTCCTTACAGTAGTTTGCTGTGAAGTAATTGAAGAAGGTTAATCCCAGATTATTAAGGAATTCCGTCAAGAAGCCCCAGTGCTTTGTGCAGTAAAAATCAAATACCCACCCACTCAGTAACTGGGTCAAAGTTGCACTTGTCAAACAGTGTTGGTGCATTTTGCATTTGCATTGCTGGGATTGGTTTCCCACATATCCTCCTTCTCTGAGTTCAGAAGACTTTTTAAAATTTATTTGCCACTCCTGATTTAACATGGCACACCAGACATGCTACCTGTGCTTTCAAATGTACCATGTACATTATCTGCTTTTCCTTTCCTTTCCTTTCCTTTCCTTTCCTTTCCTTTCCTTTCCTTTCCTTTCCTTTCCTTTCCTTTCCTTTCCTTTCCTTTCCTTTCCTTTCCTTTCCTTTCCTTTCCTTTCA
>VXAC01007106.1:663752-739031 GCA_013399225.1 Rhipidura dahli | reverse complement strand
TCCTTTTTTTTTTTTTTTTTTTTTTTCTTAAGACTGGTATATTGAACCAGACTCCGGAGAGCCCTGCAAGGGGGTTTGGAAGGGAAAGGGGAGCCAGATCCCCTCTGCTTCTGTGGGAGAGGCCTGAGATCAGTGAATTTGTTGTCTGGCTGCATCCCAAGGTTGTGCCAGGCTGGGGAAATTCTCACACAATTAGAGAGTTTGTGTTGGAGGGGATCTTAAAGCTCATTTAGTTCTAACCTCCCTGCCATGGATACTTCCACTAGACCGGGTTGCTCAGAGACCTATCCAAACTGGCCTTGAACACCTTCAGGGCTGGGGCATCCACAACTACTTTGGGCAACCTGTGCCAGCACCTCACCCCTCTCACAATAAATAATTTCTTCTTAATATCTGATCTAAACCTTCCCTCCTTCAGCTTGAGGCCATTCTCCCCTGTCCTATCGCTGCATGCCCTTGTGAGAAGTCCCTCTCCAGCCTTCTTTCAGGCTCCTTTTAAGCACTGGAAGGCTGCTCTAAGGTCTCCCTGCAACCTTCTCTTCTCCAGGCTGAAGGCTTCTCTCTCCTTTTAAACTTGTGTTTCCCAGTGTAAATGCTGTGCACATGTGGTATCTTTCCCAGGGTGGCAAGGCAGGTGGGCTGCATGCAGTGAAGTCTGTTCACTCGGCAGAAGGAGGTCAGTTTTGTTTTAAAATAGATTCACTTTATGTTTCATTGTAGCTGTTCTGTCCCCTTGGAGGGGCATCACCACTGGGAGTCTCATTTGAGAACACGTAAATCTTTCTCAACTCGGAAATGCCACAGGCTTTGCTTCTGCTTTTTCACTGTTATGCTTTTAAAATATCATTGGTCCCAGGGGACTCTCTGACTAAAAAGAAAGTGCTGACTGATGGCTAATGGTGACATTTCTACCTATCCTGCACTCAAAGGACATCCACCTTTTCAGCAAGCTCCAATTTCTTCCATATCACATTAAAAAAAGTTGTTAGAAAAGACGATTGAAGGAAGTCTCTGCACACCGCTGCTCTCGCCTTAGCAGCTACCGTCGGGTGTCGTTTGAAATGCCCTGCAGACGGGGATTTGATCCCTGTGCCGGGGGAAGTGCTTCAGGGAGAACAGAACTGGCTGTCAGACACCGGTTCCTAAAAGCCGAGAGCCCCTTCCCTGCAGCGCCCTGCCCTCAATCCTGCTGGACGGTGCCTCCCGCAGCACCTGCCCGAGCCTCGCATTTCACCCCCTCTGCAGCTTCTGGAGTTTACAGACCCCTTTGGGCTGCTCTGCTCCCGTTTCCCGAGTGTCCTCCAGTTAATTGCCATTCTCCACTGCGCTTTTATCCAGGGCTGTATAATCTCTCCTGCAGCCGGTCCTCCAGCTGCGGGGTGACTGTCAGGGCTATCTGCAGAGCATCCGTGAGTCGGTGCCTGAGCACAGACCAGGTTGTTTAACAAGATAATGGCTGGCAGGCCTGCAGCTCTGTTAGCTGCGCTGGTGAGTGGTGCTGTGGCTGTGGGCAAGTGCTTCAGCAGAAAAAAAAAAAAAATATATATATATATATTAAAATTTGTAATTTTTCCACTTTGAAGTGGGCTTAGGTGAGAGGTATCATGCTTGATTTTCCTAATTACTGGGCACTTTCACCTTCTAGCAGTTTCAAAAGAGAGCTGGCTGCTTGGGGAGCATGCGAGACAGAGATTTAGTAAGCACTGAAGAAAACTACAGCCTTAAGCAGTGGGGAGGACCTCAATTTCAGAAACTGTGCTGTGAGGACAGCAGCAGGCATGGCAGAGGTACTGGAGGAATTAGGAAAATTATCTGAGAACATCTTCAGCTGGGAGATAAATATAGAGGAAGTACAAAGTGAGCCTGTCAGCAAGAGGCAGAGTCTGCAGGGGAAAAATTAACAAATTTATTTTTGTCCGACTTTGTGACAAATCTCCCCCAACAGCCCGTCTTAGACAAATGCCACATCTAGTTTCTGCCCCCGAACTGGGAAATCGAAAGAGTGCTGAGCAAGATGCAGGAATTTGATCTGTAAAGGAACTAAAATATGCAAATCTTCTGCGGACATTCAGATTTAGCCCCCTCCCTCCCCCTCCCCGCCCTTTTTCATTCTAGCAGGGTCACATTCCACGGGCTGGGAATGGAGAAAGGGAGAAGGTTCGGAAAGGCTCTTCCTTTTGCTCCTTTCTCCAAGTCAAAGACGTCCTTCTGTCCCCGCGGCCGTGTGTCCCTGCTGGTTTGCAGCATGGGAGGTAAGGGAGCTCTCCATCCTCTTCTCCCCTGAGCAGCACCCGTGTGGAGCGCTCTGCGGCGGGGGGCAGGATCTAAGACTCGATCTAATCGCCATCCGCAAGTACCTCTGGTTCCATATCCTGCTCCCTGCTTGGATCTGACCTCCCGCCAAGATGAGAAAATTGCGGGTGACTCGGGCAGAGTTGCGATTTTGCTCACGTAGCAAACACAGCAGACTGAGCATACCTGGGCTCGTCCCAGGCTGACTCAGAAAGCAGGAGATCTTTATCTCCGCAAGCACCGAAACTTCATCTGGAGCAAGCGGTGTCAGCCGGCTGCAGCTGCCCCAGCGCTGCAGCGAGCCCCTCTACCAAAGTATTTCAGATTCCCGTTTGTCTTCTCAGATGCTAAATGCAGCTCATCGTGCTCTGCACTGTGGCTTTCACAGCCACTTCACGGCTTCAGGCATTTCTTCGCTAAAGGTGAACACGTGCAAACACACACAAAATAAAATGGCATTGAAATGGAATGAAGGCTGCTGATGGAGTGGGACACAAAAACACCCTGTGTTATAATAATTGCCAAATCAACAGTATGGAGCTGGGCAAACCAAGGTTACTGTTTCTTTTGGGAGGAATGTGGCAGCATGAAGATGGGAAGTGCATAAAACCATGTAAGGGGTGCTGTGCCCTTGCTATGCTGCCCCAAGCTGGGCACCCCGAGGTTACAGCACGGAAGCAAGCAAGGATGAACTTCTAGAAAAACCTGTTTAGGCCATTCCCCTACCTCAGACCTGCCCTGACATCATCATACACTAGGATTAATCCTGTCACTTAACTGCTGCAGGCACACTTGAGTAGTGTGAGAGGGCACAGGGAACTGAATGGAATCGAGGAAGCGCATAGCTGGTTTTATATGGGATGTCTTCTTTTCTGCTGCCCTCTCTGACCACATTTGGGATGAGTAAGGGAACTTGGCCTGAGCAAAACATCTGGATCTGCAGCTTCTTTGCTTTGCCAGCAAAGCCCAGAGAAGCATCAGGCCCATGGTTTGAGATCTGAGGTTGGGCTTGGGGTTGTGCAAGGAGAAAGGGCCACTCCTCCTTTTTAAGTCTGCCAAGACCTCTCTTTGCATGCCTGAACTTGCTGGAGTGGAGTCTGTGAAGAAGGAGCCTCAGAGGCTTGTGAGGCACTTGTGCCTGGGTTAATCTGCAGTCACAGACTCCACGAAGAGAACAGCCAGCAGGGCCATATAGCACCCACTTTTCTCTGTTTCCTCCGATCTTTCTTAGTGCACAGGGTCTTACAGCGAAACACAGAGGAAGGCAGTGGTTTCATGCACTTCTGAACCAATGTCTCCACACAGAGGTTATGTGGGCATCTAACAGAGTCTTTCTGTCATCAGTGTATTCACAGGAGTCACTGATTTAAATATGAATCATTTCACATATTCCCATTTAGCACAGGATGTCTGCTGAACTTTGACTCCGTGGAAAGCCTGGGGAGAATCTCATTCCTCACTGGTAAAATCACCTGTTACAAAGAAAAGATCAAGGGAGAGTGTCTAGTCTTTTAAAGATTCAGCTTTTCAAAATGTCTTGGTTTTTCGGATTGTCTGTTTTGCTTGGAAATCCCTGTGAAATACTGCACTGCCCTCAAAGGATGAATCATGTGAGTTTGGGGTGAATGTGCTATTCACAGAAAATGAGGGGTCTGAGCTGCTGAATTGCCTGCAGAGTGGGAATCCCAGGTGCATGGTCCTAGGCAAAGTCAGTGATTCCATTAATTTATGGGTAGAGATGCCAGCTGCTATTGCAAAGATAAATAGGGAACCAGAAGAAAAAAAACCAAAGTGAGGCTCAGAAGGGCAGAGAAATGGGGAATGCAGAGGAAGGAGAATGGCTTTGGAGTTTCTGTTCACCAGGAATTACCAGGAGGTTTCCAACAGTTTGATGCTGCTTCTCCAGAGCGTTGCTGGGTCTTTAGCTGCCTTTTACTGTCAAATGTCTCTGCAAGAGTTCTGTGCCAAAGAAAATCTGCTCTCATGTGCTGTCTGACTGCATATGCAGTCAGGATAACAAAGCTCTCTGTGGCTGGGGAATTTCTGAGTCAAGGCTGGGGCAAAGAGTGCAGGAAACAGGGATACAGGCTCAACAGCTCTCCTGCCTCTTGAAGCAAACAAGAAGGCTCAATTCTCCTCTAGCTGGAACCTTTCTGTTTCAGTTAGCCCTGCTGTATGGGGGATCTGCAGCACAGGCATGGTTTGAATGAAGCAAGCTTTTCTGCCCAGGGAAGAGAAAGTCAGCCCTTCCATCAGTTCAGCATTGCCTCATGCCACGGGCTTCCAGTGATGGAGCCATGTGTGTGTACAGCAAGAGAGTGGGTGGGCTTCAGAGGGGTGGCAAGAGGAGGGATCTTTTTTCTAGAAAAGTCATTAAAGAATATTTCCATGTTGAATACCTTCCCCACAGCGTGGCTGCAGAGAGCACTCAGCACAGAAATGGCACAGAACTGGGTTTTCATTTTTGCTTTGCAGTTCACCTCTAAAGTGAAAGGGGACTTTTGTAGGGCTGAATGACTCTTCATGGACTTTGGTTCCTTCAGGCTTGCAGCATTCAGGTTACAGTTTCAAGGGTGCAGAGCCTTTTAAGGGTAGACATGACATCAGCAGGAGTTTCCAGCCCCTGCACATGTACTCCCGAGAAGGTTTTTGTTCTCCTTTTCATTGCAGAGGAGACTCTGAGGGGCAAGGTAGGGAGAACCTCGTGCAACTCATGATGTGATGTCACCCTGACATTTACTGTGCACCTACTCTTCCTCTATTGCTGCAAAGGAAAATAGAAAAAGATCTTTATCAATCCCAAAGTTTGACTGGTTGGTTTACTGGCTGCTCTTCTGAGTCTCTCCAACAATAATAAGAGCTGCACTGTGAGACCAAGCAAAGATGTGGTCAAAGATAAAAACACACATAAATACAAATGCACACAGAGGTGCAGGAGAAGGGACTTCAAGAATCACAGCCTGAAGTGGGCTGCTTTTAAGGTGAACCGAGGGAAATTCTTTCTCACACAGCAAGTAATCAAACTACACAAGTCATTGCCAGAGGATGTTGTGAAAGCCAGAAATATATGTGCATTCCTAAAAGGGCACTCCTGAAAGGGCAAGAACTCTTCCTGCAGGGTAGGTCTAGCAGTAGCATTTAAAAAGCTGATGTCAAGAAATCCCTGAATTTCAGGCTGCCAAAGGTTGGCAAGACAAGGCAGTTTTTCTCCTGTGTGGAAGAATTAGTTTTTCCCTCATTTTGCTACCAGTTNAGTTAATTGCCATTCTCCACTGCGCTTTTATCCAGGGCTGTATAATCTCTCCTGCAGCCGGTCCTCCAGCTGCGGGGTGACTGTCAGGGCTATCTGCAGAGCATCCGTGAGTCGGTGCCTGAGCACAGACCAGGTTGTTTAACAAGATAATGGCTGGCAGGCCTGCAGCTCTGTTAGCTGCGCTGGTGAGTGGTGCTGTGGCTGTGGGCAAGTGNACATAAATACAAATGCACACAGAGGTGCAGGAGAAGGGACTTCAAGAATCACAGCCTGAAGTGGGCTGCTTTTAAGGTGAACCGAGGGAAATTCTTTCTCACACAGCAAGTAATCAAACTACACAAGTCATTGCCAGAGGATGTTGTGAAAGCCAGAAATATATGTGCATTCCTAAAAGGGCACTCCTGAAAGGGCAAGAACTCTTCCTGCAGGGTAGGTCTAGCAGTAGCATTTAAAAAGCTGATGTCAAGAAATCCCTGAATTTCAGGCTGCCAAAGGTTGGCAAGACAAGGCAGTTTTTCTCCTGTGTGGAAGAATTAGTTTTTCCCTCATTTTGCTACCAGTTGATGGCTGACAGAGGTCAGCGTGCTGACCAGCAGCTCCTGCACTGCCCCAGTTTGGTTTCTCAGGATCTGCAATGCATTAGAAGTGGAAGTACAGGTAGTGGGAGGGAAAAATTGAAACTTTCCCCTTGGAAGACCAGTGGAGTGGCTGAGTGGAGGGAAACCAGTTAAATAAGAACTTGCTCTTTTAATTATGTATTCTATTTTATTTAATTAATATTAAAACATTCCATAGTGTCACCAGGACCTCCACAGTATTTTTTTGGTGTGTTTCCTACAGATTTAAGGTCAAGTGTGGAAGTGGGACAGGGATGGGTGTGTGGCAGGGGAGGGGAGTGGAATTTATTTCACAGAATCACAGAATCATTTAGGCTGGAAAAGACCTTTATGATCATTGAGTCCAACCTTGAACTCAGCCCTGCCAAGTCCCCCAACAAACCATGTGCTTAAGTGCCACATCTACATGGCTGTTAAATGTTCTGTCCCAGGCTTTGTGTCTAGGCTTTGCTCCAGCAAGCAGCCCCAAGATCCAGCTGTGACGGGGCACTGGCTGAGCATCCGCTTGTCTCCCCCCAGCACTGGCAGCTGTAGGATTGAGATGGAGTCGCCGGGCTGTGCCGCAGGGGTCTTGCTGTGACAGCGGCCCCAGGGTCTGTGAGTCACCCCAGGGTCTGTGAGTCACTGCTAAGCAAATGAGGCCTGGCAGGCAACCAGCCTTGGACACCGGCTGGATGGGAATGTCACAGCCTGAGTGCTGCTCTCTGCCTCCGGGTAGCGTGGCTGCAGTTAGGCTGGGACGCTGAGGAGGGAGACAGCATCAGCCAGACTTCGCTGGGGGGGTGGCAGTTCTTAGGCTCAGCTTTGTGCATTGCTCAGCTCACATTTCAGGCAGAGGCTTTGCACATTGGCTCTCCCCTGCACCGATGGGTGATGCTGCGTTGTCCCCATCAGTGACACACCGCCTGTCAGGACTTTCCTGCTTCCTCTCTCAGGCATGTTTACTGAGATGTGGTCTGCAGGGAAAGAAGAGGGAATCAGAATCTTTTCTATCCTGAAGACAGCTATTTCCTTGTTTTTCTGCTCTCGGTCAGTGGAGTGTAACAGATTGATATCCCACTTCCACCACTGGAGACGAGTGCTGAGGCAGCGAGACTGAGGCAAGCAGGACAAACAGAAAGCAACCTGATCTTCTGGACTAACAAAGCCAGGTGCACATCCTCCCCAGGCTTGCACTGACTCAGGTGGAAGCCCAGCCCCCTGCCCTGTGGTGCAGCACAGGGTTGTGTGTCCCTGCTGGGTCACCTTTCAGCAGCAGCAGCAGCAGCAGCAGCAGCAGCAGCAGCAGCAGCAGCAGCAGGAACTCCTCGCTAGGCTGCTCCCTGAGATGTCAGGCCCTGTAAACCCCTATCTGCTGGAAAGGGGAAGGAGCAGGAAAGCAAGGCTGATTGTGGCAGCGGGGTGCTTAGTAGGGGAATTACTGCTCACGTGGTCAAAGTTACACCTAATTTCACTCTGCAAGGGTCTCAGCTTATTGTTGGCACATGGGTGTACTCCAGGTATGGGACTGGCACAGCCACTGGCCTGGAGTTGGGGAACATCTGTGCTGGGTTCCAAGTTGTCCCAAGCTTTCACAAAGATAAATTTGTTCTAGCTGGTCTAGGCAAAGTTGTTCATTTGCTAATGCTGGAAGGCTGGTGACAGTGTGGCTGCAATCTTTGTTTATCATTGTAGGGTTGATTCTAGTTTTTGGGATATTTAAAGTTATGTGTTTTATTTTTTTTCTTGTGCAAAAAAATAGCTTCCAAAAATCCCCCAGCCCCTCTGAACAAATATTCCACTGTGGCCCTGTTAGGTATGGAGGGAACCCATCAGGGAATGACACAGATTTTCCAAACACCAGGCAAAAGAGAGAACAGAGGATAGGGCAGTTTGTGCATGTGTGTTTCTATCCGTGTTTTTACAGGGGCCAGCAAAATTTCTGTTCAGGCAAGCAACTCTCCTGCCTTTGCCTTCAGCAATCAATGCAGCAATCCTCATGTGCCCAGTGGGCCATGATCCTGAGTAGGAGTAGGGCAGGATGTACAAGGCAGTGCCCAGGGAGGGCCCAGGGAGTGTAGAGCTGAAGCTGTAAAACAGATGGGTGGGTGATGAGGGACGAGAGCAGTCAGAGCCAAAAGGGGGGAGCCTTAGGCAAGAGACCTGGCACAAGGCTGTACCACTGACTCACTGACTTTTGTTTGCCCCTCGCCTGCAGGCCAAGCCCTGGAGAAGAAAGCAGTGAAAAGCAAAGTGGGGGAAAAGGTCAGCCTGCCATGTTGCCATGAAATCCCCGGCTCAGAAAGCCTACACAAGTACCGGGTCTATTGGCAGAAGAACGTCATGGACGTGGTGCTGGCCTACTCAGAGGGGAACATGATCCGCAGGCACGAGCGGTACCAGAACCGGACCCAGATGGACCCCTGGAACCTCACGCTGTGGATCTCCCCCGTGGGGATCCTGGACAATGGCTCCTACCAGTGCGTGGTTCAGCGCAACTCTGTGGTCGTGTGTGACCAGTCTGTCATCCTCTTTGTGACAGGTAGGTGCACTGCCTCCTGACACCTGAGGCTCTCCAGTGCCAGCTCCTGGGGGCAGAGGACACTCTTCCACCATTATTCATCCTGTAGCAGAAAGACTTCCATCAGGAGGGCTGGAAGAGTGCTGGAAGTTGTGTTAACTGCTTCCATTCCAGCAGCCTCCCTTCCTACCTTCCTGAACCTGCCCCAGGTACAGAAATTTCTTTTCTACCACCTCCCCTCCTACCTTTCCTCCCCTTGCTGCCTTCCTCTTGTGAAAGGAACCCTTCTGGGGCCCTCCCCAGGTGCCACAGCTGGTGGGTGCCTGGAGCAGCCCCTGCTGCCTTTGGGGCAAAGGAAGACCAAGCCCATGGTACCTGGCAAGTGTTCAAGCCAAAAGAGGAGTGGTGTGGCCATAGCAGCATCCCAGCCCTGCATCCAACCACCTGAGGGGCACAGGCTCTGTGGGGCTGGCTGCACTGCAGCTCAACAGCCTAAGGCTGAATTCATCTTGGAGCTTTGAGGCTTTTTACATCAAAGAAGCCAAGTTCCTTTGCTCAAAATGAGCCCAAATCTTCCCTTAGAGGCCACAAAATATTCCATTAACATTTTCCATTTCCACTGCTGTTTTCATGGCAGTTGATCTCAACCAAAGACAGAGATACTGGTGACATATATAAATATATACATGCATTTGAATACCTTTAACAGCAGAGAGTTACATGAATCTTCCAGACAATTCAGTGAAGGAGCATTCCACATCTGGAAGGAATTTTGGCAACAAAAAAAACAAAAGACAAGCTCCTGAGGTTTGGCCATTTCCTGCTGGTCTGAGGGCATTGTGAACATTATGTGCAAGGAGACAAATTGAGCGATATTTCTGGGAACTGGTATGAAAAAAGGGAAGTGTACTGCCAGCATCCTTTTTTAACCATGAGGGTCGAGGAGTTAACTGCATGAAAAACATAAAACTACGGATCTCTTTTCCTGTCCACAAATACTGCAGTTTCTTTCCAGCCAGAAATCCCCTTGCTGTCTTAACAGGCCAGCTGTAATAATTGTGGTAGACTTCTGCTCCCTTTGGTGAAGTGGGATCAAGTTATTTGGAGGTCGGGAAAGGGAAATGCTGGAATCAGGCTGGGATGTCTGAAGGGGTATTCCAGATGGGATGGCAGTGTCCTATTGCTCAGCAGACAGTGGGCCTGGAAGGAAAATTGCCTCTCCTTGCTTGCCACTGGTCAGCCACGCAGCGTTGAGCAAGTTTCTTTCACTGGAGACTGTTTGCTTGGTATCCTAGACCATGGGCAGCAGAAACCATGGAAGACATGGTGGATGCCCTGTGGGGTGTCTTTTCTTTGATCATGGGAGATTGGGACTGCCAGCCTTGGTGTGGCCTGAGAAAATGGTAACCAAATCTCTCCCACTTCAGCTGACTTCAGCAAGCCCAACATAACAGCAGAAGTGTCCGCTGATTCCTGCGAGTCGACTGAGATGGTGATAACATGTTCTTCTCACGGAGGTTTCCCCAAGCCCAGGATCTCTGGAGCCCTCAACAACATGTCTGTGGAGTGGAATGCCAGCTGGGTGTCCGAGTCCAGCTTCAGCCCTTACAACGTCACCGGAACACTGGTGCTCAATGTGACCAAAGATGTCAATGTCACCTGCTCTGTTGAATACAATGGCTTTGCCAAGTCCACCAGTTTGCTTCTGAGTATGTTTTATTAATGTTTTTTGTAACAAAACCATTTCCTTTAATCTGCTGAGCTGCCTCTCTGAGAATGCAGTAGATTTTCTGCAAGTGCTCATGCAAGGATCACCCAATGATCCCGCCTGTGAGCTACACACCGTAATATTTTAAAGGCTGGAAGATAGCGGGGGTGGGAAGGGAGAGTTACAACAGAGGCAGCTCTGTCCTCCTGCTGCTCTACTGCAGCTGGGCTGGGAGCTGGTACTGTCACACTTGGTGGATCCCACAGGCTGGGGCTGCCACCATCCAGTGCCCCTCTGTAGCAACATGGTCTTGCTGCCAGCTGTGGGACATAGGCCTGGTGTTTGAATGGACTTGAGAAATGCATGTGCTTTAAAAGCCACAGATTGCACTTTACAAGAATTTCCTCATTTAACAAGCATGTTTGTCCCAGCTTCGGTGAAAGAAACCATCAGCTGGAGTCTGGACAAAATTCTGCTTTCAAATGTAGCATAGGGTTAACTCACACGAAAAGAATTCCATCACTGAGCGTGGCTTAGAAGTGAAGGCATAATAGATAAGTCTGTGCTTTGAAAAGCTTGAGGCACAAGTGGAAACAGCATGAGGGAAGGCAGCACACACCATTCCAGATGTTTTGCAGTAGAAGGGGATTTGCAAGAAAATTCGTAAAACCAAAAGGATTTTTTTTTTAATGTTGTTACCAAAAAAGTATTCTGAAATGTCTCTGGGTCTGATGTTTTTACTGTAGAGATAAGGGCACCTTCAAGGGAAGATAGAGAAGCAGTGTTTTTCCTAGGGAATTGTACCTTATTCATCAAGGTAGCTTATTCATCTATCTCACTAAAATCAAAGGGGATTGTGGGGAGAGGTGCCATTCAGCTTCAGAACAAATGCCAGGAACTAGTGCTTTATGAATATTGGCTATTGCTGGATGTAGAGCATAATGTCCCTAATGAAGGGAGAATAAGGTTATGAATAGCTCACTACACAGAAAAAGAGAGCAACAAAAAAAAGCAGCAATCAGAGGAGGGTGCAGTCAACAGTGACAGCCACAGCAGTCACAAACCCCCCACTTTTTACCTTTTAGGACGTGGAACCACTCCCATTTTGGTATGGTTTAAATGGTCCTCTGAAAAACCTTTCATGATCAATGATTTTCAGACAGAATAGAGCCTGTGGTAAATGTGGAAGGCAACCCCTACAGTGTGAGGGGAGGGCTGAGCAGCAGATCAGGCTAATTAATGTCATAGGAGTGGAATGATGCTTACCTGTGCCACGTGCAGAGGATGGAAGAACTGAAGGTCTGTGCACATAGGTCTGGAGACCTATGGACTTGCAGCAAGTCCTGTCCTGTACAAGAATGGCCCAGTATCTACTCTAAAATCCCAGTGGTAGAATGGGATTTCCCAGCATCTCCAGTGGTAAAAAGCCAGAGGCTCCAGACCCACTGAAACTGAACTCTGCCACAGCCCTCTGTTCCTGCCATGAAGAAAAAAAAATCTATTCTAGCCTGTTGAATGCATCATTCTCCTTCACCCATGAATCCAAAGGGAAAAAAATTAGGCATAAATCTGATGAAAACAGTAAGGAAAACTGCAGAGTACCTCTGAGAACAGAAGCTTTCTAGCTGTGGACTCAGACTTTTCCACCAAGCCTAGCTCATTTCCCTGAAACAGCTCCTGTGTTTTTAAATATTTCCTGTCACAGCCCTGTTCCAGACAAAGACCCAGCTTGTTATGTTCTGTGGACGTGTTAAAAATTTCAGCCCATAGCAAATGTGGGTGGATGGAAGAAATTTAGGTGCCAGCTTTGTTTGCTTATTTATTGAGTAGGTCCATTTTCAGGCTGAATATCTGAGTTAGAATTTGGCCAGAAGCACCGAAATTCACATATCTGCTCTTACACAAGAATGCCAGTGTATTGTTGGGCCCTTTATTTATGTTTTATTTCTCCTGTCTCAGAAAAAACAAACGACTGCGTTGTTCCTGCTGTGCCTCCACCTTACAGTGTCATTACTGCTTCAATTATCATCGTTGTCACCTTCATTCTGGCCATCACCCTGGCAGCAAGGTACCTCCCAAGGCATGGTAAGTGCAGCTTCTTTTTCAAGAAGGTGTCTCTTCGTGCTGATGGAGTTTCTATGTAGGATACACATTTATAGAAACTTTACTGTCACACTTAGTATTTCTGTACCTTCTTCTCATTTTTGTCATTTCCTTTTTTTTTTTTTTTTCCTTTCAGCATCCACTGTCACAAAATCTAAGCCTAGCTCATGGTTTTCCTACATTTTGTGTGCAGGAAACACTCGAGTTCAGGTTTGAGAGTGAAGAGGTGACAGGGAGTTTTGACAGCAGATCAAAGTATTTCCAAAATCAGGGGTGATAAAGAGGTTCACAAAGGTTAATTTTCATGTAGTAAGATGCTTTAAGATGCTGTAAAATGCCAAGAATCTTGGTGATCGTGGTAGATATGGCTAAGCACTGAGAGTTTCAAAACTGGATCTCTCTCCACACCCTACTTAGACAATCCCTCAGAAAGTCACTAAGCCAAAGTAACAAAAATACACTGTGTTAGGGCCACAGGAGGGACTTCAGCATAGCAATGTCCTACTTTTGTGAGAACACCAACCAGGAGAGTTAGATTTGTATTCTTTGTATGGCCAAAAATGGCACAGGTAAAATGTCTGGTCCCATCCTATGAAGTCTTCAGTAACTCCAGACAAGTCTCCTAGAGTTTTTCAATGGCAAATATCTCAGGGTTAGCTGGCAGCAGAGTAATTTATTTTTATTTTCTTAAAAAAAAAATCCTATATGTTAGCTGTTGCTCCTAATCATGTCTAAGCTGACCTTGCCAGA
Source organism: Rhipidura dahli (assembly GCA_013399225.1). Classification (NCBI taxonomy): domain Eukaryota; kingdom Metazoa; phylum Chordata; class Aves; order Passeriformes; family Rhipiduridae; genus Rhipidura; species Rhipidura dahli. The sequence continues at coordinate 725,808 of VXAC01007106.1, read as the reverse complement.
GAGTCCCTGAAGATATGGGCAGGTAGGATTGAATTTAATAGATTTATAAAGGCAGGTAGGATTGAAAGCCAACAGCAGTAGATGCCTTACCCACACCCTGTGAGCAGCTTTGCAGAGCAGCCCTGGAGAATCACAGAATCACAGCAGGCCTTGCCAACATGCGAGGATAAAAAACATTCAGCTGAGAGCACTGGGTGTGTTTTATCCTCACGTGTCAGGTCACTGGGGAACCCATGTCTAGGGACAAGAATCCCACACGGAGGTCTCTGTCTTCAGGCCACTTACACCACCTGGCCATGGTGTAAGCAACCACTGGGAAAGGTCATTTTCTGGGCAGCAAGGACTCAGTCTGCTTACAGACACCCCTAAGTTTGTCATACTCCTGTCTTCTGAGAGCTCTACTTCTACTTCAGACAAGTTCACTCCCAAGTCAGAGGTGTGGAGGTCTCATTAGTATTTTTCTTCTCCCCTCCTCATCAGCCACATCCCTTCCAAAAACACACGTGACCGTTGAGTCAAGCTGAGCTAATTTCCTTTTAGTGTCTCGCAAAGAAAGGAAGCTTCTGGAAGGCAGTGACTCTTGGTCACACCTGTGCACCTCCTCATTTTCCACCCCTGTGCCCTTATGACACCAGTGCCAGTTCTTCTCCCCTGCTGTTCCCTGGGGCTGTGTCAACAGGAAAGCAACAAGCAGGCTGAAACCAAGGAAATCACACTTGATCACAGCCTGTGCTGTTAGCTGCATGTATAATGAACTTCTAATTATAGGAGAAAATGAACTGGAATTGGAAGATTTGGCTCTCAACAAATATAGGCTGGAAATTAAAAGGTTCCTTACCATTAAATAAGCAAGATCCTGGAGCACTCTGAGATAGCCTTTTATATAGGTACTGAATTGCTTTTAAAGCAAATGTAAAAGGCATACCCCTGTGGCAGAATGCAATCACCTGCAAACAGCATGGCACATGGCTGCATTAACTGGAATTTCCCTTTTTGTCCCACTTCCATAATATGCACAGGGAGTAGATTTGCTGAGTCAGGTGGTGCTATTTCATTCAGCCACTTTCCAGACCAGGCATGGAAGAAACTAAAAGAAACTGTAAGAAGTGTAAGAAACTGAAGCGAGAGCTGCCATCCATCTTTCCAGTTTGGGTAGTTGTCTCATTTCAGTGCTGCTGTGCATGGCTACCTGTCTGGGTAGGGAAGTATCAGCCCTAGGAGTGCTTCCTGCCGGTGCTGCTGCAGGTCACCTTTCAAGAGCTCTCATGGGAGCTTAGAATAGGTCTGAGAGTACCTCTTGTTCTGGGCTATGGAAAGCTGAGTCAGGAGTTGCTGAGAGTGGTTTCTGAGCTCGAAAAGCCATGCTTCAAAGAGCTGAAGTGTGGGAGGGAAGAATAGAAAGGCAGAGCAAAACAAAACGGAAGTAAGAGTTCTCAGATGCGTGATTGTTGTGGTGACCAAAACAATCAGGTGCTTTGTTGAGGTTCACAACCGCCTACTCTGAGGAGCTCACAGCCTATTTTGCAGTAGTTTAAGAATGAAAACACAAAGCACCAGTTAAAGAATATCTTAGGGTTCATGTTGCATCATTTGTGCAAGCGCAATTGCACAAGATTCAACTTGAATTATTGAAATTCAGTCATAGATGGCGAGGTATTAAGGGGATCTGTTTAACCTGAGATCCTCTTAAAGCACTGAAAGAGTTTGTTGGTTTTAACACTGGCATTCTTTCACTCGATAGGAAAACTGCATTTAGTGGCACGTAACTTCCATCATTATTTCCTTTCTGACCTTATCTCAGCATGTAGCAACCTGGTTTTGTGCCAGGCTGAGGTTCTAGCCCTGTGCTAAGGAGAGCTGTTTTATCCATATGACACTATATTGATAATATTTATTTGTAACAGAGCTTTCTATCAGATCAGACTATGACCATATTCAGATGTACTGCAGGGGTGAATCCTGACGAGTTAGAATGGAAGTCCCTAGACCTAAAGGATCTCATTTTCTTTAATTTCTTCTCTCCTTTCTTCCCTCTCTCAGTTATACTCAATTTTGTTGAAGAAGACATTTGGATTCAGCACTTTTTTATCTTCTGAGATTCCAAATACTAACAAGGGATCTTTTTTTTCAGTTTATTCTCGCTGTTGTAAGCGCCGGGATTCGGTGGAAGAGGGTGTGAAAGACCATGCGAAGGAACCCGTGAGCTGAAACATCATCTGTATGACCAGATCACATTTGCAGGTAGTTTCCTTCACTCTTCTCTTGGCCAAACAGCTTTCAAATACTATTAGAGGCTCGTGCAGTGTTAGCTCAAAACATCACAGCTGTCAGGATCTGCAGTGACATCCCCTGCCAGTCCAGTTATGAGATACGTCCATTCCCTTGAGCAGCTGAAGGAGTTGAGAAGGAAAAGTTTCCTCCCTCAAACTTGCCCAGAAAACACTCATATTTTAAAGGGAGTTACTTTCAGTAATAGCTTTTACAGAAGATGGGCTGGGGAAGTCTGGCTTGCCAAGTTTTTATGATTACAAAGGGTTATATTTGCTTTGGCTTGAAAGCTCAGCAGTTTTCAGGACTGTGTCCTCCGAAAAGACACTTAAGTGAGGAGACTTAAGGGAAGATTAGCAGCTAACTGTTCTTACTCACATCATTATCCAGGTGACTGCATTTCCTGCTCTCACCGCAGCATGCGGAATTGCCGGGGTAATGCCCGCGGAATTGCCGGGGTAATGCCGTAGAGCAGCAGCTGCGGGGTCTTACAAGTCGTGATTCTGTCACACTGTGCACTGCAGAAATCTAAACGTTTGATAGTTTTGAGATGGAAAGGAGGGGAAACTCTCATTCGGGCCACTCGTCTCATTTCCAAACCTGACCACCCACTCATGTTTTCCTCTGGGGAAGGCCCTGTCTGGAACAGATACTAAAGCCTTGGTTTGCATGAATTTTGGGGAGTTTTGTGATGGGAGTGGCAGGAGTTCACCTACAGAACAAACCCATTCTCTTTTGTTATAAAAGTTTGCCAGGATTTCCCTGTAGGTGGCTGGTGTTTCCCGACTCCGGTGCCTGGGACAGCTGCTGTGTGGGGACTGGGATGGGAGCTGTGCTTCCTTAGTGGCCCACTGCCATCTCGTGATGCACTGAGCCATGTCCTGCTGCTACTTAAACAGGGAAGCACGTTGTTAGTCATCCTCCCCCGGTTCCCAAGGCTTTTGCAGGGAGCGCTGGGTCGGGCTGCAGCTCACCGACTGCACGGCCCGCTCAGAACAGCTCCGACTTTTAGGGAACAGGAGCCCTCTTGTGGAGGGCTCTCGCAGGTGATACCTGTTCCTCGGCTCTTGCAGCATTACTGGGGTACATTTAAGGTGGGAAAAACAAAAAAATCAGTGAAATCTTTCCCTTGAGTCCCTCAGGTTCTTCACGCTGTGCACCCCGCACTGCAGACTCCACTGTTTGTTGTACAGCAATGCTTGCTACATGGACCCGCTGGCTCTCTGCAAGGGGGTGCCAGCAGGAGAAAACTGCTCACCACGGCTGACACCACCACCTCCTGTGGTGAATGCAAACCCCCACCCACATCACGGAAGCTGTGGGGTGGCCTTGTTACACTGGGGTCGCTGGGATTCCAACTGGGAGGACCCTCCGTGTTCCTGCAGCGGGGCAGAAGAATGTCATCAGTGGCACACCAGGTCAAGACTTGAGGAACCTCTGGCTTGATGCTGCCTCTGTGAGAATCAGGGGCCTGCAGAGCCCTAGCAGGGAGCCCATGCCCACCTACCCCTTCAGTAACACGGAGCTGCCCTTTGGGACACCCCAGATCCTGACACATAATCTCATCAGTTTGTGCCTCCATGTTGCGACTGGGAGCAGCTAAAACTTCTTTTATATTCAGCCTCGCACAAGTATCTGTTCTTCATGCTGGAGGACTTTGGATTTGAACTTGACTGTTACAGATACACACCCCTTCTCCCCTAAAGAGACAATAATGGACACATATTTCAGGAAAAAAGCCACTTTTGAAGTGGTTCTGTATGCCTCATGCTTATTTGCAGCGCTACGAGACTTTTTAGGGAATGGTACACACAGACAGCATCCCTAAGAGCTGATTAATATTGCTTATCTACAGCAGTGGCACAAGTTCTCATAACCTTTTTCTCCTGAAAGGACAGCCTTGCCAACCCTGGCACTGAGGCACAGCTCCTCCATTCAGTTGCTGTGCATTGCTTCCCAGCCACACCTGTAAAGCCCCACTGGAACTTGTGTGACAGCCAGAGGTTATCTCATGTGTATCTGCTGTAATCAAATGTAACTCGGGGCCTTGCTTCATAAACATGGGTCTGCTTCTGTGTGCACATCTGCCATGGGATACTTGCTAGGGAAAGCTCTGCAGATTTTTGGGAGTCTGGCACAGCAACATAAGGATATTTACTTTGCACTGAACGTTGCTGCTTTCTGCCAGCCAGGACTAGAAAGAATTTCCCGACAGGATGCTAGCATTGGACAGGACTCATCTGATCGGGGTGACATTCTTGCCTACTGTGTAGGAAAAAAAAAGTTTCTCATTTTGAGGGGAAAGGAGGAAAATGCCCCAAACCCCAACAAGCTTCCTAAGCAACTCTGCATACTGACCTAGCTCAGCCCTGCCCTGAGTTTGGCTGGTACATTTTCCCTTTTGCTCTGCAAGCTGTACCCACTCCCTCACTGTTCTATCCATGTTATCAGGGCATACCAAAGTCTGAAAGCACGATGCCGTCCTCTCTGTGGGATGTGTTGTTACTTGAGCTGCTTATCTTCCTAGAGCACAGCAAAGACATTTCATTTCATTCCATCCATTTCACTTTTTTTCTAGTTGGAGAAACTGCTGGGGAAAATAGGAGGATTAAAAGTGGTTTATAGAATATTGAGCTCTGAGATTGAGTAAAAAATAAGACACTGCTCCCTTTCTACTCCTGCAGAGTTGCGCCATTCCATCACCTTTTTACTGCTTTCCCATTGTACCAAGCGTAATGGGAACTTCAGAACATTCTTACAGAGGAGATTTTGATAGAGAAAAGGAGGTAAGCTGGGGAATAAGGAAACAATTGCATTTGTGTGTTCTGGTTGCAAGCAGAACACAGGTGACAGAAATCGTGGTGTTTCCAAAAGGCAGCCTGACCCTACTGCAGGCCTTGGTGCGTGAATGATTTGTCTCACACTCTTCAGGTGTCCTGTTCTTTCAGCCTCTGCTTGCTCCTTCCAGCACAAACACCAGCTTCTTGCAGGCTAATCACCCTCTTTTGGCATTCACTTCCAACTTTGCTCATTTCCAACACTGTCCTTCCCTATAACCACACTGCAATTCCACCTTGCAAGCCACACCACACCTCTGCCAAGTTGTACCAGCACGTTTTCCCTCTCACTATCGAACCCATGCTCTGCTTCTGCTCCTGACCAGTGACTGTGCAGCCTCACAGAGAAGGGTTTGTCTTTTGCACTGTGCCAAACCTTTGTACATCACCAAAGACTCCAGTAACACTTTCAGTAACTAAAGGAAACCAAAAATTTCACTGACAAGTATGTCTAGCATCAGGTTATTTTTATATGTTTGATGGGCAGGTTATTTCGTTAGTTTTTCATTAAGCACTAATACCCTGGATCATGTTTTCTACTGCCTCATGCTGTATTCAGTGAATTGCACACAAATGGTTTCTGTGAGACCTTCTCAGCTTCCTATCTGTGTGATTGTAGCAGGTGAGCTGCTCTATTTACCAGGGGTGTTTTGTATATAATGTTTTTTCCTGGGGTTCCTCCTTTAATTGTATTAAAAAATAAATGGTAAACTCAGTTTCCTCTCGTTAGTAATAAAAAATGTCTGTCTGTGTGCTGGAGAGTGGTAGAACCTCTCAGTTACTCACATTAGCCCCAGCCACCATTTCACAGCATCCAGGTAAGTGATGCAGCTGTTGACAAAGCTGTACCAGGTACACCTGGCATCAAGCCACAGCTGTTTGGTGTGCTGACAGCAATGATAAAATGACACTCAGGTAACCCAGCTTGTGATTTCCACACACCTCACATCTGTCAGTTTGCCAGGGGTTAGCTGAGCAGTGTAGTTACAGATGGTCCTTCTCCCTCCAAACAGGAGGTTCTCTGCAAAAGCAAAACCCAGGGCAAAGTGTTCTCACTGTACACTGCTACTTGGGTTACCTATTCTGAAAGTGGAGGGTTGATAACTTCAGTGCTGCACTTCTGCTGGGGGTGGAGGGAGTGGGGATGTGAAGAATCCCTTACAGGTGTATGTAAAAGATGAACTCTGAACCAATTCTTCCCTCCCCATTTGGGAGTCTAAGAAATAAGGAAGTGCAGGGAACTAAATTTAGCAGGAAACTGAGAAGCAAATGGCTGCTAGTCTTGAGCGTAGCTTTAAGTCTCTGCTTCCCCTGGCTAGCAGCATAAAAATGTAGCAGCCCTCCCTTACAGAGAGAGAAAATCCACACAACTGCTACACCTTGGCTCTGCCTTCCCTCCCATGGAATAACATCCCTGCATCAATGGTCAGGCATGGGAAAATTAGTATTCTTTAGGCATCCCATCAAATACCACCAAATAGGAATAGAGACAGAGCAATGACACAGCTAAATGTCATCAGAGCTGCTGTACAGATAAGAGTGTGGGATATTGCGTGGGGATGTAATAGCAAAGAGAAAGAAGATAAAAAAGAAGAAGATAAGACATTGCTGTGTAAGCACAAAGGCAAAAATGTGACTTAGAAAGGCCGATTTTCTTTTTTGGAGGGAAAAGGACACCATTACTGTCACCAACACATGCAGAGCTTAAAACAGGAAAAGGGAAAGATATATCCATACCTCTGCTTATTCAGAGCCTTCACTTACATAGAGAAAAGGAAAATCAGAACTGGTTGATGACAACCCTGAAACACACATATTTCTTCAATGGAAAAATGAGCTACACTGGGGTGTTTAAATAATTAAATGCTCATTTCAGGAGTCAGAAAACACAACACCTTCTTGGAAGCAAACTGTGCCAAAAATCTGCTTTGGGTGGGTGGAATACGCTCTGTGGGATCGACTGTTCATATTTCAATCAACAGTAATTATCTGTAAAAGCATTCAACCAGAACAGATTCTTTTCTTATGAGAAGAACACTCAAAAATCCTGCCTGGATGTAATTCCTTTCAGTAGGAGAAAAATTTCCAACAAAGAAAGGGGACAGGAATTCTGACCTCTGGCTTTGGGGGAACAGTGATGGGCCACTTCACCCTTCTGAGTACAGACCATTTTACAGTAACTCCAAAACTACCCACAGGTAACAGCTGTGACTTAGAAGTTCATCTCTAGAACAAAATAATAGAGTTGGCACTCTCCTGGCTCTAGCCTTTGTTACTGCCTGGGTAGAGGAATGTCTGGTGGGATCTTATAGCTCTTCTCATGGAATATCACTCAAGGATGCTTCTCTAGTACCAATACCATACTAACATAAAGTACCTGCTGCACTGACATAAAGAGCTTATGGACACAGTCACCACTGCTAGATGGCTTTATTGAGTTGTCTTGAACCACATTTCCCCCAAAGGTCATCTCCTCATTTCCAATCTTCAAATGAAATTAGAGGCCTTTTTATTGTTAAAGCTGTCCACAGAGCCAAGTCTTCCACCATCACCACCAGAAGCAAGTCATGTTTTCTGTGGGCCCCTCAGACTTCTGTTGAGGAACCTAAAACATGTCTTTTTTAGGGTATTTCCATATAATTCCCAGCTCCTCCACCCCTAATCCACAGTGACTGCAAAATACTCCCAAGTACTGTAGGAACCAAGTAAGAAGCCAGCATCAGCAAGTTCTTCAGGCACTGTCTGAAGAGCTGCTTCCACCAGGGCATAATTAACTTTTGGAATCAGGGCACCTTTAGCACACAAACCATGCATAGGCTCCTTTTCCTTGAGTATTTCTACATTGCTGGTGGTTTGGACATTTTCAGCAGTGAAATGGGTTCTAGATGAGGCTCTGAAGCCCTCACTCCCTGCCAAACCTGGATGACACTTCCTGTAAAGTCTGTATTTCCACCTTCTCAGGTGGAACAGGTTTGGCCATTCCAAGCTCTTTGTGCAGTGATATCCATCCCTGAACAATGTTTTCAGCAAAACACTTTTTCACAGGATACAACTGCATTCACAGACAACTTCCATGATCCCTTGACTGAAGGCTTTTACAAGCAGGATCAAAATGCTTTGTAGCTTCTTACAACAGCGATCTGGGGAAGACTCAGTAGCTCTTCAATTCTCTTACTCTCTCCATCTCTGGTCTTCCCTGGGAATTGTTTTCTGTTTGGCCTAAGACTTCAGTCACACTGAGCCTGGATTGCCTAAGGAGAGAAAAGAGAGTGCAAAAGCCATTTTATGCCTGTATCCTCCTGACAGAGACATGACTGCAGAATCCCGGCTCTTGAAAATTTCTTCTATAACTAGTGAGTTTCAGTAATTCACATGACCGGTGTCATGACCTTTCCTCCCCCAAGCCTCCAGCTACCTTCCTTCTTTCCTCTCTTTATGGAAAGAAGGCAGCAACAAAGGGAAGACTGGGAAGACTAAATCAGCAGTTCTTGAACTGGTATGTGAACAACACCAACAACTGAGAGAAGAACTGAAGTTTAGAAAGCCTCGTGTGCCATGGTTTCTTTAAATGTTTGAACACACAGACTCAGACACCCTCCTAGTCCATCACTGAAAGGGGCAGAGCTGCTCCTCACCACTCTGCCAGCTTCTGCTCATACAGCTCCCTGCGCTCACGAGTCCTCTTCTCCTGCAAGGTCTCGCCAGCCAAGCCATACACTGCCATTAGGAGGCCTCCTGCTGGGATCCTGGAGGAGAAAGCAGAGAAGTCATCAGTCAGCAAGACACAACACAGCAACAACTTACTGGCATCAGCAAAAGGAGCATGCAAGGGCCAGATGTCACATTAGGGGAGCACCACGTTCCCCAACACTCATGTCACACCACAGACTAAGGTATTCCTGTTCTACTGTTACAGCCTCTCTTCAGCTGTGACTCACTGTAGCCCCTGTGATAACATATTTTGAATTTACTCATTGACAGGCACAAACATGACAAAGGGGTGGAAGGATTTATGGTGCCCAGTGAAGACCCCATAGGAGACCTAACCCATAATTTAGACAGTGAGACCCCTGCTTAGCTCCCATCCAGCTCTGGAAGTACTTTGTGTTTTCACTGGTAAAGCTCCCTGGGCTGCTTCCAAACATGCCCACAGCTGACACCATCCTGATGGTGCCAAGCAGCACAAATAAAGCTATTCTCTTGTTCAGGCAGGATCCCCAGATTCACTTGGGAGGATATTTACAGGTCAGCACTTTGAGAAGAAATCCCAGCCCTGCTTGAAAAGTCAAATTTCTCCTGAGTTAGAGGTTATTGTCCTGAAGGACAGAACCTCTGGGAGAGAACCATGGGTTCCTCCATGCCCCTGCAAGCTTCAGGAGTTTCATGACTGCAAGACACACACAAAGACGCGTCATCTTACAGCCCAGCCACGCAGCTACTCCCTCAGTGTTTCCTAATGGCTGCTGCTCCACATTTCAGTTTTGGTGGAGCTGATATTGTCTCCTCTAATACGCAAGCAGCAGCAAATAAAATACATCAAGAAACAAAGAAGAAAAGAAAAACAGTTTAAAAGTTGGAAGAAGAGTGATCATCGTTGAGGTCCCAAGAGAGCTACAGAAAATCCGTCAGAGCAAGAGAGGAAGGGGAGCTCCTGTAGCCCCATCTGTGATTCCAGGTGTGGTGTGTGCAGCAGTCACAACTCACCCAAACACCGTTCCGAACACGATGCCACCCGCCAGGCCCTGCAGGCCCAAGTGCATTCTGAAAAGGGCTCCAGTGAAGGCTAAAAAAAGAACAAACCCACTGAAACCAGAAACATCCCCCACAGCCATCTCACACTAACACAGGGAGTTGCTTTGTTGCATTTCCCTTCTCCATGAGCTGACATCTGCTTTCAACAGAGCAGAAACCAAGTGCCATGACCAGTGGGATGGAACCTCACCACACAGTCACCATGGTCTCTGCCCTGAAACATTGCACAAAGTTCCTTCTGCTTCAGAAAAACTGCCAAAGTTTTTCCTGTATCATAGAAGTATCTATGAAAGTAAAACCAAGCTTTCTCTAGGCTGAAGCAAGATCTCCCTCCCCTTTTTTTTCTGTTCAACAACAGCTAATAATAGTACCTGCCATGTAAGGCAGAAAGGATCAGTAAAAACTGTATCCAACTGTAAGGGCAATAAAGCCTGTAAAACTGAACAAGCAGATCACTTACCCAGAGCCCTGCTGCCAAAAGTGGGCATGCGAAACTTAGCATGAAATGGGCAGCCTATAAACAGTGTGCTGAATTGTTACCAAGAGTGGAAATAAAAAGTGCTTTCCTTGTTAAATAGGTGTTTATGAGAGCAGGTCATGTGTTGCCTTTACCTCACACAAGCATTTATTTTTACACCCAGAATATTCCAGCAAACATCTTGAAGATGAACTGATAACCACAAAACTCCCCAATGGTTTCAGCAGTGCATCAGTATCTTTGTTACAAATAAAGGCACGCAGCAGGCAAACAACAGAGCAAAGCCAGTGGAACAAGAAGCAAAACTCAAGAGCACAGAAGCTGCTCCAGCCCAAGGGATACCTACTTATGCTTTTCTGCTACAACCCTTGCTTACGAAGAGCACAAGGTTACAGCACTCTTACCTCCTGCTGCAGCAAAATTACTGATGGTGGTTTTATCGCGGTACGCAGACAGGCCCGTGCTGACCACGCTGCAAAGGTGAGGCACAGAAGTCAGCAGTTGCACATGGAGAAAGAGAGGTACCAAAACACAGCCTGAAATAAAGCTGGATTTCTTTAAGCCAGCCCTCAGGTTGCCTCTAACTGCCTGGCTGCCCATCTGTTCAGAACACACATGTGCCAGCCATGACTTCTGTGACTTTACTGCGGGCAGCTGCACAGACACAGAGCACGGAATATCAGAGTTCCTAAACTGGACCTGGGATATTCTTTCTTTTTCTTTTTTTTAACCAAAGATTTTTTTTTCCCCATCATATAAAATCATAGAATCAGAATGGTTTAGGCTGAAAGTAATGTCAATGATCACCCAGTTGCAAGCTCCCACTGTGGGCAGGGGCACCTTCACTGGACCAGGTTGCTCAGAACTCCATTCAGCCTGGCCTCGAACACCTCCAGGGACAGGGCATCCACCAGTTCTCTGAACTACCTGTTCTAGTGCCTAGAAACACATAATACAGTCAAGAATAAAAGAATGTGAGCAATGAAAAGGTCCTGTCAGTCAGTCAGTCCTGATGTAGGACCTTTATTCCAGAAGCTGATCCATGTGTCAGTAAAATCTTGCCTTACAGACAGTCCCCACCACAATACCTAAGTCACACTCCTAACACCAGCAGGGTCACCTACTCTTGTGGCATCAGATTTCCCTCTGGGGTAGGTAAGCTAACTCCTCCAGAAGCATCAACTAAGCCCCAGAACACTCTCTGTTCTCAGTTCAGCAGCCACATCCTCCCCAGCACTTCAGGGAGCCTCCTGCATGACATCGACAAGCCAACAGCAATCCTCCTCTCCTTCCCAACACAGATAAACCAAAACAATTTGGGGTTTAATTGTGAAACTTAAAAGTTTTCACAACTGCAGGACGAAACTTTCAACTTGGGCTTGACAGAAACAATGCTGAGCAGCAAGTATCTTCATTCAGAACCTTTTCCAAAGGGCTGGTGAAAAAGGGGCTGATCTGACTGCAGGGGAGACATCTGGTGGAAGATGATGAGGTTACACGTCAAAACCAAAGAAATCTAGGAAAACCCAAAGAAATCAAAAGCTCCAGGAGAGAAAGCAAACAGCACACTAAGCCTAAAAACAGATACCAAACTAAAAGGTGCTAAAGAAACTGAGAGAAAGCGAGGAAGAAATTCAGAAATAAACAAAAAAAATAGGGAGACAGAAATATAAAATAATGTCAGTCAATACTATGGGATCTTAAAAGCAGGAGAATTTAAACAGAACATACTTGCAGGGAGAGTCAATGCTGGTGTAGGACAACACATAAATTCACTAGTTTGAACAACAAGGAAGAAGATATTTCTAGTTCAAAAGGGCTTAGCTCAGAAGACCACACTCAGTTTGATGTTCTATGGGCAGAAGTGCACTGAAACACACAGGGAAGAAGATCAGGGAAGCAGAACACTGTCTCTTGTGTTGGTTTTGTGTGTGTAGGAAAAATCTGAAGGCCTAAAGAGGTCCATAGAACTGGTAAGTCTGATATGCAGCAACTGCTCAAGAACAAGACAATCCCCTCCAAGTGTCTGAGGACAAGAACAAAGAAATGTGAGTAACACCAGTGTATATAAACTAGGAGTAGTGGCAATTGTTAACACCAATGTATACAAACTATGAGTAATGAGACACAGCAGAAAGGGCAAATACCAGTGTGGGTTAGAAAGCACTTCCAGAAACTGCCAACGCACTATAACACTCCCTCAGAGAAAAAAAAGACAAGAGGAAATGAAGCAAAAGCAGAAAGAAGCTGTCAAGAAAGGGAACAACGGTATTCATGTCAGTAACAGCAGGGATTAGATGTAGGAGCAGGGCTTTTCCACGTTTCGGGTTTGTGTTGGTTCATTAACAGATGTGAATTCTGGAGCAATTCTAAAAGGTTAAACCCTCTTGATGCTCATGCCTGATCAACCAGACCCATGCTGAGGCAACACCAGGAGCCTCAATCAATCGCCAGAGCTGTGGGCACAGCTGGCAGGGAAAGCTCTTGGCAAAGCACAAGCACAAGCACAAGCAGAAGGCAGCTCTGCTCCCAGTGCCATCAGGAAACACTCACTTAAATATCGTGGTGAAAGCCGTGACCCTCCAGCTCCAGCGCCAGCCATAGCGGATGAAACTCCGGAGACCAGCACGGTGTGCAGATTGCTGAGGGGACAGAAAGGACATGTCACACCTCTGTAGTGGTCACAACAAGGTCATAGCCCCCTCCTCCTGCCAGCACCACCAGCCCACTGCCAGGCAGGTCATAAGACTGATGTCCCTTGGGACTGACACCCCAACTCCGAGGGACCAAGTCAGCCACCTTCAGAGGAAAAGCTGCTCCCAGCCACCAACAGTGAAACTAAAAATCAATTCCAGTTTGCAATGTCATCTGGTCCTTCTAATCCTGCTGCTGAAAGACATCTGGATGGACTGGGAGGGTTCTTTGAGGACAGTATAGGAAAGCAACAGAAGAGAAAGGGGAAAAACTAGAAACTACTTCATTATTATTAGTTCGTAAGTATTAATAAATAATAGCCATCAATAAATAATAATAAGTAAATAATAACCATCTACATTAAATGTTAAGATACCATCAAGCTCTGCAGTTTAACACTGGCACTTAAAAGTTTGAAAAGAAGAGGGTTTTTAAAATATGTGATAAACAGAAGCCTCACAAAAATTTAATATGTTGCAGTTAATACCATGAAAGTAAATAATTTTTGTCTTCCAGTGCTTGTGGTGTAGGTGCTTAGCCTGGGTTCAGATAAACCAGAGTGTCACCAGAATGAAGCCAGGCAGTGGTAATTTGCAGATCACTACATCAGGAGCCAAATCTAATTGTAAGTGATGCAAAATTTCCATCAGGCACATTTTTAAAGGGGTTTTCTTCCTCATAATCCAGGTAACCAACACTTTAATTGAATAACAAACACCTAGAAGTTCAAATACATCTATAAAGTGTCACAAATGTTCTTTGCTGTGCTGTTGTTCTAAAAGAATTTTAAATGGCCTTAAAGTGACTCACATCAATAAGACAAGAGTACAATCCCAGTTTGATGCTATGAAGTCTCATGTCAGCACACTAAAATTTAACAGCAAGAAAGCCTTTTCGAGTCATATTAATCAGCTGTTTAACAGAAGGGTAAACTTTGTTACCAACTTTCTCTGTAACGAAGGACACTTTTTTCAAGCTAATCGCGTGCAGCTCGTGTAACGGGGAACCGCTCACTCCCCCGCAGCAGCTGATCGGGCAGGCTGCACGCATTTACACACTCCCAGCAAACTTTCTGCCACAAAGCACCAGAATCGGGCAAACATACGCGTCCTACAAACACGAGGCCAGCCGGCCTCCTGCGGACTCCGGTGTCACCCCAAACCGCGGCTCCAAGGGCAGCTTCCAGAGCCGGCGCTCTCCCGAGGCCGAGGCCTCCCGGGAGCGCTGCGGGGCCCGGCGGCGGGCGATGCCCATCGCTCCCCCCGCGCTTCCCCCGGGGCCCGTACCACGGCATCGGCGCGGTTCTGGAAGAGCTCGCCGTGGCTGCGCTCGATGAAGGCCTTGCGGGCGCTGACGAAGGCGGGCAGGCCCCCGTACAGCCAGCCCACCACGCCCGCCGTGAACGCCGACTTGGCGATGTTCACCGTCTCCTCTGGGTACTGCTGCTGCTCGCTGCAAGGGAAGGGCAGCGATGGGCGCGGGCTCGGCCGGGAGAGGCACGGCGGGACCGCCACGACCCAGCCCAGCAGAGCCCCGCCCANGGAACCACTCGGCTCGGCTCGGCCCGTGTGACAGCCTGCACTGCTGGTGATTAATGACTCCAAACATTTCCCCATTTGTGCAGGGCCAGGTTTGCACCCCCCGAGGAGGAAGCGGAGTTCAGGGGGCTGTGATGCCCGGTTTGCATAAGACAGAGCGGGTGCAGCCCTCGGGCATTGAGGCCGCTCCGTGCAAACCCTGCACGGAGAGATGGTGCCTCTCTTAGTGCTAAGTGCGCTCCCTGAGATAGCTCACCCTGTTGTGAAGCCCCCTTCCCTCGGGGAAGGTCTGATGGGGCATGCTGGCTCGCCTGTGCTGGCACAGAGGCAGCTCTCGTGTATTAGAAGGTGTCATAAACCATCAAAGACCCCCGAAGTGCCCCCAGAGTCATTTGTGAGGCCTTTCACCAAAGGACTGAAAGCTCCCCACCATGGGAGGTGTCTGGGCATTCCCATCCCACCGAGCCTGTGTATTTTAACCCATGGGACTTGGTGGTTCCCGGGATTCTTCCCCCACTGCTGACGGACCATCACTTCGGCCAAGGGCCATCTAAGCTGCAACAATCAAATGTCATCACAAGATCTACAAGTAGAACAAGAGGGGCTCTGCAGACCTTCTGCTGCTCTTCTGATGAAGCAACAATGCATCCAGCAAAATCTTCGGGTTTTTTGTTTTATTCCAAAAAGCACTTCATTACAAATAGTTTAAAAATATCATACAGAGCTGTTCAGTTTCTTGGGAGTGCTGTCTCTCTGTTGACTCAAAATAGAAAACAAGAAAACCCTTTCCACTCTGGCACAGTTTTCCTGGGAAACCAGGCTCTATAAATGTCCCATTCTGATTCCTTTGCCGGGTGGGGTAACCCCAGCACTGGTCCCAAAACCAACACACTGCCCCACTAAACACATGTCCAGGCTTCTGTGAGGGCACATGTGCACTTAATGGTATTATTCCATGCAATTTCCTTCTTCCCTGATGCACACTGACTGCAGATGGGCCTGAGAGCTGTTGCTATCAACCTATTCTGTTATAATGTGCTGCTCTCAGCCTTGAGGCTGCTTTACCATCAAGGATGCTCCCCAGGGAGCCTCCAGTGTCCCTCCTGCCACCCCGCATTCTCCTGATCACCTGTCTGGGTACCAGAGAAGATGCTGCTCCCTCCTGGCCTCTCACCTCAGGGGCCACAGAGCATTTCAGGAATTGCAGTCCTTCTGGGCCGAGAGGCTGTCCTGGACATAAACACAGAGAGCACAAGCAGCCTGTGACCACCTCAAAATGGTTAATGTCAGCAGTAGCTGCTGCTGTGTGACTGAAGATATTCCCTCAACCAGGCTGAAGGAGATAAGAAAAGAAGTGGCACAGCTGTGGGGAAGAAAAATGAATGCTGAATTGAGCAGATGTATTACCAGTCTCAAAAAAAAAAAACCAAAAAACCCCAAACTAAAAAAACCCCAAAATAATCCTAGCAAGATTACAGGGGATCAGAGTAGACTCTGCACTTTTGGAAAAACGGAGTGCTGAATCTACCCCTGCCCATACTTTCTGTGGGTTCCTAAGGGTCCTAGGATGTCTGGCCAGGCAGCTGGTGAGAGATCATGAACAGGGGCTCAGGTGTGCAGGGCTGTGCATGCACCCAGCTCATCTGTTGCAGGATGAACCATCTCTATCTCAGCTGCCAAGCACATCACTGATGATGGCCACGTTACCACCACCTGCTGCTCCCCTGTGAGGTAGGTAGGGTAACTCTGCAAGGATCTTTATCCTTTCAATGGCATGTCAAAGCCTTACCATCAACCTCTAAAACCCAATTTACACATAAACTCTAAGCTTTTCAAAAAAGGTTATCCCCAAATCCCAGTACCTGCTTCTGTCAGAGAACACCTAATATCCCAAGTGCTATCACCCAGCTGAGAAAACATTTGCCAAACAAAGGGGCATTTATCTGCCAGCTGAATGCAGCTCACAGTCTGTGCACCTTGCCAGGACTTTTGGTAAAAAGTCCAGTAAAATTAACAGCAAGCTTTCTTATTGACAGAATGGGATTTAGGATCATTCTGAGACAGGTAGTAACTAAGTCCTAAATGCTAGCACCTTTCCTTTAATTGTGACTGAGCATCACATTAAATAGCCATTACCCAACATGCTACTTAACATTCTTGTGGTGACAGTAAAACCAGGCCCCACTGCCTGGAAGCAACGTCCAAGTCAGCCTACTGCAGTTCTCTGTAGCTCTAGAGTAAAAGGTAAGTCTGAGAGAGCAAGAAATAATACTGATCTTCAGATGTCCACAGTGATCAGTTTGAGCTGAAGAGAAAAACAGAGAAGTCTCTACAGTTCTGTTTTCAGCCGTTCAGAAGTGATCTCGCTGTAGCTCTTCCTCCTTTTCACTTTGTAAGTCAAGGTTTGGGAATATTCAGACAGCAGGTGCTCCCAGTAGCAGGAGACGTCCTCCATCTCCAAGTGCTCAGTGATGAACTGACGTCCCCTAGAGACACACAAGGCACAGTCAGGACTGTTTTCCAGCTCCTACATGAGTCATTAGTTTGGTTTGGATGTATATCAACTTTCATTCTTCCTTGTTTCAAATGAGAAACACGCACTGCTCTGTACCGTCTATTTTAATTTTACAATTTTCATTCATGCTCACAGCTCTGACAGTTGCAGTGCTTGTGCTATCCTCAAGATGGTATTTGCTATCTGGGATAATAAATATCAGATTTCACTTATCACATAGAGCTAGAGCATGCTGCTTCAGAAGCCAGCCCCTGCCAGCGTGGATAGATAATGTTTACAGTGCAGACACAGCTCCCAGGAGCCAGCTTGCCTCATACTGAGATGAAAGCGCCCAACCTCTGCCAGCTTTCCATGGGGTTCCTGACATGGGTCACACGTGAACCAAAGAGCTAAGCACAGAATCCTGTTCTCTGCTTCCCCCTGCTTGTTATGAGTGCTCCAGACCTCCTGCTATTTTTGCACATGATCAGTTATACTGCACCCTACTAATACTAGGTTGTCTTTGTTGGGCAACCCCTTCAAAAGCAGTGTAATAAAATGTTTCTGTTGCCTAATAGCCAGGAAGAACACACAGCTTACCTCTCTGAAATTTCTTGTGCTATGGCATCATTTTCCTTTACAAACTGCAAGAGCTCCCTAAAATGAAGACACAAAAAAAAAGCTATGAAACAACTGGCTCAGTGGAAAACATCATCCCTTAGCTAAATTGTTGGGGAGAGTGAAGTTAAGAGTCTACAACTGAATGAAAGTGCTGCTCACCTCAGAGCACAGAAGAAACTTCTCTTCTTGATTGTTTCATATCAGTTCTGCACAACATGCAGAAATCTGGGTGCTAACATTTTTGGCCCACTGATAAGTTCTTCTTCCCCCTTATCTCTGCTGCCCACTTGCAAATTTCAGTCTCTAGTGCCTGCTGATTTCTGAGAGTGACAGACCTACACACTCCAGTGAAACTGTACTCCTCAAGTAATAGGAGCAAAGGATTCTTTGGGGGCAGTGATAAAGAGGAAAGACCATGACCTGCAAAAGTCTTTGCCTGATGCCTCAGGAAAGAGGCACTTCATGGCCTAACACAAACCATCCCACCTTCCCAAAGGCTTTCCCATGGTATGGAATGCTCCATGGAGCAGCCTCAGGCCTCACACCTGACATCAGAGAGGTCTGACTGCACTGGGATGTAGTGGACCCAAGGCTTCAGCTGGGGGTAGAAGAACTCCAACCACTCTTCTCCGACATGAAAGACGAGTGAGCCGCACAAGAAAAGGTGCTTCAAGCGGAAACTGGCCGCCACTCCCCGGAAATTAAACAGGTACCTTTAAAAGGATCAGCAAAGAGAGGGACCTGATTACACATTTGTGTGAGGAAATGCACTAAGGTGTGCTAGTCTCCAGGCAGCAGTGACCCTTCCCTGACAGGCAGCAGCTGGGGGCCTCCCTCACACAGAGCAGCACACCAGTCACTGAAACAGAGGAAAGGCATTTGTTTGAAGCTGCTCACAGGAAAGATGAGCTGAAGTTATGGATGTGCTAGGTGAGTTTCTGCTGTCTGTCAAAACTCAGTGAGGAAAATCAAGGTGTGAGGCTTTACCTCTGATAAAGGCACCTGCCTGTGACAAACTGAAGGAGTCCTCATGGACAAATGCCAACAAGGCATGGAAGGTCACAGGATGGATCCCATGACCCTGCGGGATCACCCAAAGACTCTGTCAACCACAAGGAAATTTTTCCCAATTCTCTCTTGCTGTGCAATGAAGCTTTTCTGTTCACTGTTGTGCTTTGCCACATCTATCTCAAGTTATTTTTTCCTCTGTGATTCTGCTTTAATCTGAATGTAATTGTTCCATATTAACTTGGGAATGCAACCCTAGGAGGTTAAATGGGCCAGCACACAACAGATGGACTTTGCAGATAACAAAGAATCCGCAATTTTGTTTTCAGTGTTTTCTGCCGGCAGAAAACCGGCAGGCTTGACTGTGGTAAGGGGGCATTTCTCTTAGCAAACTGTATCTCAGAGAGATGTTTGCTTGCTTGCTTGTTTTCTTTTTCAAACCCACATTTCTCCTATTATATGGAAAGTTGTTTTTCCTATGGGTAAACCTTCCCAGTATGTATAACTAATCTTTGAAGTCAAACATTTTGAGCTGGGAGAAGAGAGTTCTTCCTTTAATGAAGCAATTTGGGATGAAATGGAGCTTATATATTATATATATATTTGGGCAAGATGAGAATTACAGCTAAACTTAGTTCAGCACTAAATGACAAGGAGTAAATCCAAAATTACTTTGCATCCTTTGTATTACCTAGGAGCTCAAGGCAGGGACAAGGAGCTCATTGTATTAGGAACTCAACAAGTACATGCAGAGATGTAACAAGAGCATGGTGTGGAAGCAAGGAAATGCCTCTGTCCAATTCCAGACACAGCTCTCACATCCATGACCTCAGCCAAGTCAGCCTGCTGTAAGACCTACACTGAAGGGAGCAGACAAAAGTTCATGTTGACCCTACCACCCTGGGCTGCAAAAAAAGTGTGTGAGGAGATCTCAGCCTACACCATATGATGGGCTGGGGAGCATCAGAGTTGGGCAGTGTATGAGTAACAGAAGGGAGAAATCTGGGCTACAGTCTAGTGAAATACAAAATGAGACAAGTCAATCATATTTGCACAAAAACACAGATTCAGCCAAATGACTGAGCTCTTATATCAGCAGATTCTGGCTGGCAGAATCACAGCTAGAAGAAGAAAAAGCAAAACATCTGACACAAGTGCATACACACTAAGAGTTTATATTGTACATAGAAACCTGTGAGAGTATCACACCAAAAAACCCTCACTAAAGTAAAGAATAAAAACCTTTGTAAATCAAAACCACATTCTCCAAAACAACATAAAAAGTATGAATTAGCGCTATGTGTGCTCAATCAGATTTCAGGTTCTCTCTTTTACTACATACAACCAGTGGCAACACTTGTCATGCTAAACTCCCAAATTTTCAACTGCCTTATACCTGCTCACAAGCTTTCATATCTGCTTGGAGCTGGTTGTTGAATTAGACCTTAAAATAAACTGAGACCCTACACCAAGCAAGGAAAGAATAACCCACAGCCCTTGAACAGCTTTACTAATCAAAACTCTTACTTGTATTTGCAGTGATCGACCAGTGGAATTTCCTTTGCAGGAGGCTTTCCTAAGGTGTCCTTTAAATAAAGATAATTAAAAAAAAAAAAAAAAAAACAACAGTAAGCTTCAAATGATGAATTAATTTGTTTTTCTTCTCAGATAGAAACAAAGGTGATGTGTCAAAACCTTCCATTCCCACTTCTGAGAAAACCTTCTCTGGTGGGCTGTTAGAAGGAATATAAAGAATTCCCAGCCCTTCAAACAAGAAAAAAGCTCAGTAAATTACACACTACCTGTAAGTGAATGCCAGCACAAACACATTAAATGATAATGTTTTGTTGGCAGCTACAGAGTGGAAAACAGCTTGGGACAATGGACTGTGTGAAGCCAAGTGTAACCAGATTAGCCAAGACTGTCTGGAGAGAGCTGGACTGTAGACTAAGCAAGAAACTAAAAAGTTATCAGCAACAGTTATCAGAAAGTTATCCACAATAGGATCAAGAAATAGAGAAAACAGAAAAAGGTTTAAAGACAACACCACAGAGGCAGCTTAGAGATAGAAGGGGAAGGGTTGGCCAATTTTGTTGTTGTGGGAGACAAGGAGATTGGCAGGGATTCATTTTCTTATATGTTCTGCTTTCCTTGAACAAAAAGAGTAGAAGGAAGAAGAGTTTTTGGCCTGCCAGGCTCGAGAGACCCCTTCCTTTCATCTGTCAGAGAGGTGTGGCCATCAAGGGATCTACAAACCTCCCCCACTCTAAAGGATCACCCACAGCTCTCCAACAAGTTGTTTCTCACTCATCAAAGCCATCTTGCAATGCCACCCTTTCTGGCCTTCACACTCAGAAGACAAACACCCACACACCTTTTCAGACTTCCAAGCCTGGTTTTTAGTGTACTCAGCGTCAACAAGTTCTGGGTTTTCTCGGGACAGCAGGATGAGGGGATCTCTCTCAGGGCTTGTTCTGAAAAAGAAACACTATCACTAACTGCCAATCCACATGACTCAACACAGCTAACAGACTACAGAACTCAAGGCACTGCTTCTTTCTGAGGCTGACCTCCCTATGTGCCCCCACAACACAAAACATGTACCACAGTATATTTCTGTCCATGGCTATATTAACAGAAGGGAAATCAAAATTATTTGACTTAATATCTATTTAACAGTATTATTTAAACAATTCCCAGGACAAATCCTGCTTCCTTCAGGCTTTATCCTGACGGGTGCCAAATGCTTTAACTCTCTTCTTAGTCACAGAGAATTAAAAGATGCTCAGCATCTTCAGCAGTGATCCCTCTGACAGGACTTTAAAATACTGCTGATAAACAAGGCTATGACATCCCTGAGACACATTTCCTCATCACTTCCTGAGCCTACCTGGTAAGCCATCAAATCCTTCTCTATTGGGGAAGGGGAAGAAACAAAGTATGGGGTTTAACATCGTTTCAAACTGTCACTGGAGAGAGGCCAAAAATAATCTTCTCTTATCCCCCACCACTCAGGTAACTTAAGGCCAGAATACTTTTCATTCACTGTGGAGCATTTGCACTGCAAATAAAACATTCACATTGGCGGGAAGCATGAACGGCAATATTAAATCTTTAAATCTGTATCAAGCCCCTGCAGTTCCCTTCACAGAACAAAACAAGCAGGTTCCTGAGGTGACAGTATTAGTCATTAAGAAATAATGTGGCAAATCCATCACAACTTCTGTTTCCACTATTATGTGATTATAACAAACTAGTTGCAAATGGCAATTCTTATGGAGAATAACTAATGGTGCAATGCTGTACAACATGTCTCACTTTCCTTACTTTTAGGAAACACACTCTTGAGTTACACTTAATTAGGGATTAGGTCTTAAAGACATGGAAATGTCTACATACAGAGAGCTGTCACAGCCTATGTTGGTAGAATCTTCTGTTGCAGGAAAATATACTCACCTGGATCCTCGGAAATATCCCTTAGAGATTTTTTTCTTCCATGGCCATTTTTCTGCAGATCTGAAAATATTTTTTATACATGGCAATAAATGATTTAATATAACCACGAAACAGCATTCTCATCAGCTTTCACAGCATGATGTCTCTTTCTAATCTTCATTTTTGATGGAAATCACTTTCTTCATTATAGCAGAAAAAAACTCTCAGTCAGGTCCAATGAAACAGGTTTTCCTGTGAATATGGTGTTTAAGGCAACATGATATAGGCTACTTTCCAGAACACCTTTCAGTCAAAACAATGTATTACACACAACCCCCCCCCAAACCTTGAAGAGTATTAAAAGTTTACCTAAGATTTGAATCCACTGTTTGCATTGTAGCTTTATTTTGCTGTACTTCACTGAGTATGGATAGTGAAAAGCCACTGCAGAGTTTCTAATCAGTCATTTCCCACTACATAACAAAACTACCAATCAAGAAACAAAAAACCCACCTAGTGTTTTGCACTTAAAAAACAGGAGTTCATTGTTTTTCTTAATCACTTTCATTTTAAACCTAACCAAGCCCTTCAAAATAGCTGTTCAGCTGGGTTTTTTTCTGTCAGTGCAGTCACCTGCCTCACCACCTCTCAGGGAAACTCTGCCATACTTTTTTACTGCACCTGGTGGAACGTGCAGGTCCTGATCCCCAAGCTGCTCTACCTGTGCAGGTCAAGCTTTGCATCTCCTTATAACCCAGTGACACGAGTGAAAACACAAGGATGAGTAACTGCTGTGGACCTCCACTACACTACACCACAGTAAGCTTCAGCTATGAATAGTCACGTAGATCTTCAGATTTTGAAGAGGGAAAGATTCAGCCTTGCATTCTGATGTCAAGTCAATTACATAGAAGTGGTTTTTGCTATTTTATTTCTGTGTTCACTCACTGTTGCACAATTGGTTTGTCACCCTCCATAGGAAGCAGCCCCTTACTCTGCTAGTAAATCAAAAGATCCTGCCAAAAGGAAGACTCCCAGCCAGAAACGTTTTCTGTCTTAGCCCAGTAGTGACTCTTGATTCTTAGGAATGATTCCAGGTTTTTCTATTGCACAATGACACTCAAGTAAAAGCAGATCTAAAGAAGGCTTTCCTTTAGCCTTCCAGAAGCTTATATAAACATCCTGGATCATCCCTGCAGTGAAAAAAACACAGCTCCTAGAGAAGTAGTTGAAAAGAAAGAAAAATATTTCTGTATGTCAGGGGAGATTTCTGTAGGCAAAAGATAACTGCTACTTTATTGACAAGCCTGCTCTCCCCAAACCCGATAGTAATCTGGCCCTGACAGCATGAAGGATGTGCATAGTTTGTCCCCTGCATTCCTTACTACAGGGTTGCAAACAGAGGAGCTAATTATAACTTCCAGTTACATCATCCAAGGTTTCCATGGAGAATTCCCATACAGCACTTAAGTTGTAGGTAGTCAATGTTAGGGAGCAGGACAGATCACAGGCCAAAAGACTTACGGTCTTAGACATCAACATTGGCCCAGTGCTGCCCAGTGCAAGATGGATCTTTGTCTGCCATGAAACCTCCCCCCACACATAACCATTTCCAAAACATACCTTCTGAGGTCCTCTCTCATGAGGTCCCAGCGCCCTAAACCTGTTGGGTAAATTGGCCAAACAGCTGGTCCTCCTTCCCAAAATGTCCAGGCAGGATACATGATATCATTGTATTCAGATGTCTTGAGAAAAAGGAGAGTAATGCAAGAATGAGAGTAGTATCTACTTTGGGGTACTGACTGAGCCCACCAGTAACAAATGTTCCTGCTGGGAGCTCTCTTGGCTTTCTCCATTACGCTTCCATAAGAGCTTTGCAGTCACCATTTGCTGGGGAAAATTATTTACAGAATCACAGAATCACAGAATTAGTAGGGTTGGAAGGGACCTCTGGAGATCATCCAGCCCAACCCCTCTGTCAAGGCAGGGTCACCTGGAACAGGTTACACAGAAACATGTCCAGGGGGGTTTGGAATGTCTCCAGAAAGGGAGACTCCACGACCTCCCTGGGCAGGGTTCATATGAAAACAGCTCCACACTAAAATGCTTCAATGATTTTTAAAAGGCCTTGTCTTGCTGTGTGATGACACAGGACTTTCATGTACAAAATAGCAAAAGAGATCCATGATGCAGCTGATTAGTAAAGAGCAAAAGACCTGAGCTCAAGTCACCTTTCTAAAGGCTTGTGCCTATGCGTAGCTACAAATGTTTTCTTCTGATGATAAGTCAAGAGGCATTATTACCTCCTCAGAGATAGAGGCACTTAGAGACACTTTGACATTAAGGTTTCCAACACTTCAGTTCATTCCAGCCTTCCTAGAAATCACTTAACAATTCACTGTAACAAATATCCAGGTCATGTAAGAATTCCAGTTCCTCACTCCTGTTTGGTTGCTTAAGTCCCTATACCTTATCAAAGGGAAGATCAGCACTTAAGTAAGACTAAACCCTTCCATGAAACCAGACTATAGGCAACTTCCTTGCACTAGTAATAAACTTCCTACACAATTATCCATCTACTGGAGATACTGCAGAGTCTAAGGCCACCAAGTTAGTTAAGAGGTTAGTGCATGTGACTTATAAACAGGGGCTGAGGAATGGGATTATCCATGCACAAGAAGAGGCTTAGGAGAATGTAAATGCCATCTCCTACTGCCTACTGGGAGAATTCAGTTGGAGGCACACCCTTTTCTGAAGTGCAGAGCCAGACTGAGTGGCAACAGGCTTTGATTACAAGAAGAGAAATTCCAATTAGATAGTGGGAAATATGTTTTCATTCTGACAGAGGTCAAATTCTGTCTGTGGACACAATGGCCTTAGGGATGCTCAGACCTCGGCAGGATGCAGCCCAGAGCTGGTCCTGCTCTGGTCAAGGTGCTGGACAGGGTGACCTTCTGAGGTCCCTTCCAACTTGAATGAGTGTGTGCTTCTCTATCTTCTCCTTCTCAGTCCTGCTACAAACAGGCACTGGTAACAAACCATGACAGCTCCACCACTGCCCCATGGTCACCTTCTGAGATGCAGAATAGAACAATCATTCAGTGCCTTATGCTTTCAGCTTCAGGAAGCCCATAGGACCAGCACCCTGAAGTCTTCCTAACACTGGCTGATGAAATGTGAGCTGTGCCTGCATCACTGGGTTTCAGTTAAGATAGGGTGGAGGTTACAGTTCAGATACTGGACCACAGTGAGTGCAGAGCTTTGTTTCTTGCAGGGTCCCCAGGGGGCAGAATGATGAATACAGCTGCAAAGATTAAACTCCTGCAACCTGCTCTGCATCAGTTTGGGTTCTGCTGGCTAGAGTTAAGGTTGTGCAGTGGTCAAGGGGAAACACAGCTTGGCTTTACTACTGCATATAGCAGCGAACATGGTTATTGGCTGTACTGAAAATCTAGAGAGAATTTTAGTAACTCCAGGGAGCAGGCAATAGTTATGGATCATGTTATGGTTCAGACTGCACAAGCTGAAGGCCTGGGTTCAGAGTAAGATGCTGCAAGTTAGCAGAAACAGAGCTGGGTTTGACCTAGCAAGACCAAATAGGGTTTTGCTTCTCTTTGCACCTTACAGTCTGCTGGACTTCAACCAAGGATAGGATCAGGGTTAGGCTGCGAAAGTGCAGGATTTGGGCAAAGCAAGATTAACCAAACCTTGAGGTGTTAGAACAATTTGCTGGAAAGGATGAAACACTATGCTACAGTCAGGTTTAAGAGTCTGAGAGGTAGGAAAACATGCAGGAGGGTTCTCGAGTCCTGGAACAGAGAAGCAAAGAGCGATGGTCTCCGTGCACGCATGTGCCTCTGCGTGTGTGTGCACATTTGCACGTGGAAAATGGAATCCAAGGGAAAAGGGTTCACAGAAGATGACAAGATTATAAAAAAGAGCGTCAGAAACACCCATCTGTGGTACCACAAAAACAGGACTAAAATATTCACATTAAATGAGACTAATGAAAAATGACATGATCAAAAATCCTTAATATTACTGATAAACTATGGCTACAATTTTAACAGAGGTATTGTAGCAAATGACAGCAATGCTGGCACATATCCCATCCAGCTGTGCATCATTCCACTGCAGCAGAGGTACACTTTTTGACCTGAGAGAGTAGGTAATGAAGGGAAAAGCTGATCTATCAAATCGATCTGCAAGTCTGTCTGCCAGAAAACTGGATGCAAAAGGAAACAAAGGGCAAAAAGGAGCAAACAATTTTGATGCACAGAAAACCGTCTGAGAACCATCCTCAAAAATACGTTCCCAAGAGAAAGAGGGACATGTACATCCTGGAAATGCTCAGCTTTTAAAGGTGTGTGTACCTTACTGAAGGAGAAGACTGGGATAATGGGTTTCATCCACTTGGGAACCTGGGGGTAGTCTCGCACATTGATCACCATTTCCATGTCAGGGAGGCGGTGGATGATCCCCAGAATGAAGTGCTCAACTCCACTGCATCTGTGGAGAAATGACACATGGCAAAAGAGTTATAAGAAGGCATCAGAACCCTACAGTGTCTTGCAGGCCTTTCTCTGCACAGAGGCAGAAGAGATGGTGAGCCTAAGCCATACCATGATGCAAACTGGGAGCAGCCTCCATGTCCCACTGCAGTATGGACACCAGTGAAGCAACACACCCTATTAATCTGGCCGAATCCCACAACCAACCGACCCTTTGTACACTGAAGTGCAACGGTGACACTTTCCTATTGATACATTTGAGCCTAATAGTTTATTTTCTATGCCCCTGCTCTGATTCAGACCTCTGAAATACCATTGGGCTCAATGACTTCCAGCTTGGCAGTCTTGGAAGTACTCTTCTGTCCCAGCTAGGGAGAGGAGACCTGCACAGCTCTTACCTTGCAGGGAACATGCAGTCCTGCTCACGGTACAGTTTGTTTTTAATTATTTGGTAGTGTGTCCCAAGCTTCCGGCTCACCACATCTGACATTGTCTCCTTGGAAATGCCACCTTGAAAAGGAGCCAGGTCCTGCTTCCAGACACTGAAACAAAACCATCCAGCCATTATTATGTACTACAGGGAGGATACTGTACATTAAATTATTGCAGTGTGCAAAGCAGGCTTCTATCTAAACAAGCTCCACGTAGCATCTAGGAGCTCTGGTGGGAGAATTTAAGTCACTTGGAAGTTCTTCAGAGACTCATAGGTTCAACCTTCACACTTTTACCTACATGCTGTTTGCCTAAACACAAAGCCCGGCACAGGACAACTCCAGTTACTCTCCCACAAAAGTACCTGACATACTCTGGCATGTTTTGGTAAAAGCCTTCACTTCACCCTTGTGCTCTGGCCTTCCACAAATGATGGGGCAAGACTAAACTCGTTTTACAATGTCATGCTATGTAGACATCAAAGAAGGTAACCGCCTAGTTGCATGAAATATCATCACCCGGGAACACTGGGTGAGTGAAAGCTGGCCCAAGAGGACAGGCCCATGCAGCACGTGTCCTGTGACTTGTGCACATCACAGTAAGCTCCAGGAACACAGTATGGCAACACGAACCTAATAAATTTAAGAACACACAGCAGGAGGATGCAATGCATATAAATTTAGTCTAAAGGTGCTCTGATCTAACTGCTTGGGAGAATGTAATAAACACTGTCAGACTGTAACAGCCAAGGAAACATCCTTTGCTTTCAGGTAGACATTGAATCAATGTTTCAGTTTAAGAAAACACTGTCAGAGTGATCCAACTGTATGGGTGGTCAAACACTGCTACAGGTTGCCCAGAGAGGCTGTGGAGTTTCTTTGACATATTAATGTCGAGATATTCAAAACCTGACTGGACACAGTCCTGGCAACCCTATTTGAGCAGAAGGGTTGGACTTGATGATTTCTAGAGGTCCCCTCCAACCTCCAGAATTCTGGTATTTCCTAATCGGGTAGAGAGCAGTAAAATTATGTCAGGAATTGCCATCATGCAGATGATCTGACCACAAGAGCATGAGCAGTCTGGCAGGGATGCAAACAGGATGAGCTTGAGAACAGACTGAGAGCTGCAGTGCCATGACACATACACAGCCATCCTAACTTCATGTTACTACTGACTACCACGTTCTGCAGCAGATTTGGAGGTTGTAACCACTTGGGATGGTGTTTTGCCCAAAGGTGGGCAGGAGCTGGTGGGGTGTATGTTTAAAGATTAGGATGTGTCTTTAGGCTGCATCTAGATTGGAATTTAGGAAAAAGACTGGGAGGCTCAGCTAGAAGAGACTTTCCCTCATCAATATTTCAAGAGCAATGAAGATCAAAAACTCCAAACAGAGTGTACAAACAGTTGCTCAGTATGACTCATCTGATTTTAAAAGCCAATACAGTACTCAAACCCAAATATGAGTGAGCACATCCGATAATTTTAGATAGGAGGCTTAAAGTTGGGCATCTGTGTTTCTGCATCCGAAATCCTAATCCTAAAAGCAGAAGAATATGGTAACTCCTAAATTCGTCTTCCTCCTCTAAATAAAAATACTGCTTAGAGGTATCAAACCTCGCCGGTCCTACCGAGTGAGAAGGCAGAAGTGGGTTGTTTAGCCAAATGTCACCAGCTACGTGTATGATTTATGGTGTGGTCATATTTGAAATGCCAACACACTGCACGTTCAGTTTCAAAGGGTAACAAGGAATGTGACCAGCGGTGTCCCACAGCTGCAGATGTGACACTTTAGGGCCCAAATATTCCCTAGCTAATTCCTAATCCACCAGTGCTGCCGAAAGCATTCCCTCCTGTGTCCGGAGACCTGCGCAGTCGAAAGGAAACCAGTCTCTCACCTTTGGTGGCAGCTGCAATTTTCCTTTACACACGGCTCATAGGCTTCCACAGCTTTCTTAATTTGGCCAGTTACCGCCTTCCACTTGGCATCTAAAACACACAAGAAGGAAAAGCCAAAGGATTCGATCCATCCGCCAGCAGAACAAGCGGCGGGGCGCGGAGGCGGGGAACGGGCAGCGGGGTCGGGCGTGCCTCCCAGCCCGGGGGCCGCCACGGGATGCTGAGGGAGCCGCCCGGCCGAGCCCCCCGGCCCCGTTCCGCATTGCCGGCCCGCCGGCGCTCACCTGCCGCCNGCTGTAGTTCCCGCCACAGCGCTGAGGGGGCGGGCGGACATTGCCGTGCCGTGACACATCGCGGCAGGCTGCGACAGATGGCACCGTGCTGCACAAGCTGCCGCCGCCCAGAGGAGCTCTGAGTGTGCACCTGGGATGGCCCCCGCAAATATCCTCCCAGCTCTGCCCTCAGGAGCCCCGCCGGCCTCACACGGTGTTTGCTTGCTGGCCCTCGCTCCCTTGGGGCGTTTTTGGGAGAGGACTTCCCTGGACGCCTGGGTTCATGAAGAATTTGGTGCAGCCTGTAAGCGGCTCTTTCTCCTGTCCCGACCACTCGCTGTCGCCAAGGCCTGAGTCGATTGGAACATCTATGGTAAAGTCACAAATCTCATCATTACAGCATAAGGGTTCAGACTGATTTGTATAAATTATTCTGCAGCTTCGGGGCTGTGGATTGCAAGGAATCATAGAATCGTCGAATGTTTTGGGTTGAAAGGGACTTTAAACATAATTTAGTTCCAACACCCCTGCCATGGGCAGGGACACTAGACCAGGTTGCTCAGAGTTCTATCCAACCTGATCTTAAACACCTCCAGGGATGGGGCATCCACAACTTTAGGGAACCTGTTCCAGTGCCTCATCACCCTCACAGTAAAGAATTTTCCACCTAATATCTAATCTAAACCCATGCTCTTTTGGTTTTAGTCCATTCCTCCTTGTCCTGTCACCACATGCTCCTGTAAAATGTCCCTCTCTGTTTTTCTTCAGGTACTGGAACGCCACAATTAGGTCACCCCTCAGCCATTACTGTTCTAGGCTGGACAAACCCTATTCTTTCAACATTTCCTTGCAGGAGAGCTCCTCAGTCCCCCTAATCATCTTGGTGGCCCTCCTTTGGACTCATTCCAACAGGTCAATGTCCTTCAAGGATTAGATGATTGTTAAAGATCCCTTTCAACTCAAGCTATTCTATGGCTCAATGAAAGAAGACAACTGAGAATTGGTGGTTGAGCACCATCAACATAGTGTGTAGGACCTTCACTTTGCAAAATGGTTTGTAGGAATGCAGTCCTTAAAGCTACCCTCCACTTAGTGTTTACTATTTGGTTTGGGTCAACTTGGTCATATTTGGCCATCCTTTAGGACACAGGCTTATTAGCTTGGTGCTAGGTGCAGCACCTGTGCTGATAAGCAGCCAAATGGATGTAGGTCAGAGGGGCTGGGGTTAAGCAGATACCCTCCAAACACAAATCCAGACCAGTCAATCAATGTATCTTCCCAAGGCTGAATGTGGGAAGGTCTGTCCCATCTTCACAGGGTCTGTCTAATCAAATGTCAACACTAAACATTCATCTTTCTTAGTCTGGTGGCCTTGGATCTCAGGAAGAGGAGCTGTGGCTGCTCATTAATTGGAAGGAGCCACATTTACACTAAGTTTTTACAGAGTGAACTCTGATAAACCACAAAAGCCTCCAACTCCAGTTGTCATAAAGGCCTCTTTTGTGTGAAACTGAATTGGTCCTGTAGATATTTGTAGATTTGGGTGGAGAAATGATTACCAGAAAGCAGACCAAAGAGGAAAAGCATGTGCTGGCAAGGAGCATGAAGGTTTCCCAAGAACTGCTAAATTCCACAGACCAGTAGTTCTACTGAATTTGCAAGAGCTGATAAAATCCAGGCACAGAGTGAGCAGACTCAGGTGAAAACTGGGATCAACCCCTGGCTGCATGACTGGAGGGCAGCAGCTCCTACAGGCAAAGTTTACAGGATCATGTGTGCAGCCATTGAAATAAGTGACTTTGGGGGACTTTCTGTACACCTGCTTGGAAGGTGCTAGTGCCAGCACAGCCCTCTACTGGAGCTGTCCGTATGGGGGAATAAGTGAATCTTTGTGTATTATCTGCTATTAATAGTAACAACTTCCTAGAGTGAAAACCTTGAGTACTTCTGGCTGTCCTATCATAAACTCTTGTTGCACAGCCAAACATTTTTTAAACAAATCAGGAAAATTAATCCCTTCTTTTCATCTTCTCCTAGAGATCCTCTGTCTTCCTTCTGATTTCTGCATAGGGATCTGCTTGCTTTCTTTTTCTTTACAGTCCTTCTTAGAGCTGCAGTAGTTAAGTAGAGGCTGGTCTGAACACTCCCCCAAAAGTATGAACCTTAGTGTGGTAAAAACAAAAAAATTGTCAATACTCTTCAATATGTGTATTTGCCTCCAGTGGCCTCGCTCAGTCTTAGCCCTCTCTGCATCATTAGTCCACCCATTAGTTCTAGCAGAGTTCTCTGTCTTCCCTCTCAGGTTCCAGACCAGATTTTCCTGCTTCTTTCCTGGCTGACTGAATAGATACATCAGTGCACTCTTCCAACACCATTTCTGTTTGTTTCTCACAGCTCTCTGCTAGTCTCCTACACAGCCAGTAGAGCTGTAGTAGTTCACTCTGTAGCAAAGGTTATTTCGGGTACTTTCTCTGAAGCAAATAGTAGGAGTGGTAGTCAGCATAAATGTTTAATAGGCCCTGAGAGCTAAGACTTTAAGATGAAGCTCCTTTTGAAGCTACATTTACAGCCTCTGCTCTCCCAGGCTTTGTATAATGAAAGCACCCCAGGCCACTGTGGTGTGGTTTTGGCATGTGCTGTAGTTCCCCCCAAGCACCTTGGATGGTTGTAAGCCTCAGAACCCCTTGACTCTCACTTCAAACACAGCCTTTGCCTCACCTTCTCTACCTTCTTAATTTCCTGTAAATCCAGAGCTCCGTGCAGGAGCATCTGGCTCTGATCTTTGATACCCTCCCTCAAACACAGCCCCTCCCTCATTTTTTTTCTCTGCCAAATCAAGCATAAACACCCACAAATTTACTTTCATCTTGTTCCATGTGCCCAGAGTGGAAAATCACTTGGCTGTAATTCTGGTGTCCTTGCTTTACATATTCAGCACAGGTTAGAAGAAGGGTGCTTGGGAAAGAGTTTGGTTCTCCAAGCTGCTTATAAGATTGAGTTGAAGAAAACATACTTCCTACATGTTGAGTTTCTCTCAGAGCTGTGGTCTGGCTTTTCTTTGCTGCTATCTGCTTGAGCAGGGGTGGCAGTGGGGGCTGTTCTCCTTTAAATCATCCTTCTGTGCCAAATGGAAGTCCTAGGCTTCCTGAATTCCTCAGATAATGGGGAATATTCCCTATGAAGAATGGCCATCTCAGCAGAGGGAAGAAAGAAGCTGTCCAGGCTGCTGAGCTTCAAAACCTCTGATTGACATTACCAGGGCTTCTGGGGATGGGTCCAGTCTTTCTCATAAGAAGCCACACAGCTTCTGGAGAATCCAGATTGCTTCCTGTTAGTGAGATCCTTGTGGAGCTCCTTCTCCCCTTGGCTCTGAGCTGTGTCCCATAACATGCGGCCCTGTGGAGGTGTCGGACTGTGGCTGTCAGGATTTGGGAAAGCTGGCCACAGCTGCAGCACATAGCTTGGGGATGTTTGGTATTGAATGTTCAATTATTTTATGCGAAGGAGGGGAATTATAAAAGTGTTAGAGCAACTGGAGCACTGCAGAGAAGTGTAGTGCCAGAATGGGACGCCCAGTAAGGGTTGGGGTCATGAGCAAAGGCTCAGACTAAGACTCTGCAGGGTCTGCAGAACCTTGGGGTTGGACCGGGCAGAACAATGCCCGAGACCCCCGAGTTCGGTTTTGATAAAACCCCATCAGAGTGTGCCAGTGAAGGAAGTCAGTAACCCAGCCCTCAACCCAGCCTGAGGATTTGTCAAGGCAAAGGAAACAATGGAGCTTCCAAGAAACAGTGGGAAAGGCATCTGTAGCTTAAGCCCAAGGTTAAAGTTTAAGTAGCTGTGCATGCTGTGTGAGCAACACAAACCAACTACATCTGGTGCTTGGGAGAAGATGCAAGTACTGCAGTGGTTTCATCCCTTGAGGGATTTGTATGTGCCAGAGGATGCCTGTGCGCATGACAGTGATGACAGTGTCATAAAAATTTTTTCATACTGGTAGCACAGTGTAGCAGCCCCAAAGAGGAAGAAGAGCACCTATTTAGTGAGTGAATTGAGTATGTTAGTGCATGTATAAACATGGGACCAGGAATACATCTAAGGCTTTTATTTGTACCCCTTAAAAACAGTACAGACAAATCCATCTCTCTTGGAAGAGTTAAAAACACCCAGGACTCTTGGACAGAAGGATGAACCGAGTTCTGGTTTCTCCTCAAGACACAGCACTTGTCACTACCAGTGTCATTGCTGCAGCTACTTTGTTTTCCAAAGGCCACCATCACTGGAGAATTCCTA
Source organism: Rhipidura dahli (assembly GCA_013399225.1). Lineage (NCBI taxonomy): Eukaryota > Metazoa > Chordata > Aves > Passeriformes > Rhipiduridae > Rhipidura > Rhipidura dahli. The sequence goes on along the minus strand of VXAC01007106.1, from coordinate 692,276 downwards.
GATGTTTGTGACTCCATAGGCATTAAGTCATTGAAGTTGTTAAATTATCAAAGCACGTAACCATAATTATGAGCATCTTGTGAACTGAGGGACCAAAAGTCACCAACATCCCTGCACGAACCAAAAACTGGAAAATGCAAATTTGTAGTGATGGAGCATGGGGGGGATGCTTGGAAAGTAAAAAGCCTATTGTCTCATCAAGAGGATGTATTCAATATTTGTACCCATTTGCTTTTGCTTTTGAGTCACAGGACACCACCACAAGCTGAAATTGAGCACATTCCTATAGAAAAAGCCTTGGCATTGGGCCATGGCTGTAAAGACTTTTAAAAATCTGTTTGAGAGGCCATGTTAACTAAAACTGATCATAAATCACTTTTTGCCATTGCCAGTGGGGATCTGGCAAACACCTTCCTGCAAAAAGAATGTCTCTTTCTTTAGCTACAGTTGTATAACTTGCAAATTGAATGCGAACCTGAGAAAGATTTAGTAGTTGCAGGCACACTCTCTAGAGCCTTTGACAAAAATTCTGTGCAACAAAGTCCCAGGCTAGATTATGTATATGTCAACTGGGGAAAACAAAACAGAAAAACTCAGCCTTGTCGGTTTTAAAATGAAATGCAGAATTTTATTGCTGGTGGTTTGCTGAGGACGAGACACTGCAGGATGTAATTAAGGTTCTACTAGAAAATGACTTGCACTGCTTATTCTGTCCCTGTTTCAGTTTAAAACGATTTAGATACCACTTCTCTGAGGCATGAAGAAAACTGATCCTTGAAGTGTTGCAGTAAAATAAAGACACAGAAAGCCATTTAGAGCCTGAAGGCAGAGTGAGACATCCCTGCCTCCCTCAATAGTCAGAAATACTAGCGATGTGAAATGGAGGAGTGTGTGCTGGTGGAAAACACTCACCCTCTGGAAGGAAGTTAGGGAAGTAGGCTGGCATCAGCTTGATGTGGGAATCCTGAGCAGCCATTTTCATACTGCAGAGTAGTGTTTGAGGGAAGGCACCACAGCTTTGTAAGGGAGCAGGTCGCTGGTATCTGCTAGCAGTGGATTTCATATTCATAACATGACTGTCAATGGACTGCAGGTCAGTGCAATCTTATGTGTATCCCAGCTAATCCCTAAACTTACCACACTGGTGGAAAGCAATGCTGAAACTTCCTCTGCCAGGAAGGAGGTAGTGTCAATCTGTTGCACTCCTGGCACTCCCCAGTTGCAATGGATTGTCACATCTATGCTAGCAGAAACTGATGTCATACTGAGGGTGGGTTGGTTAAGATAAGCAAACAGGAAAAGTGGAACAAGAACGTGGTGTGATTTTGTAGCCTGGGATTGGCAGTGTTTCACAAGTGATAGAGATGCACAGTAACAGAGAGACACAACTACTGAAGGTGGGCTGTGCTCTGTGGAGACCTCGTGATCATGTGAAGGAGGCTGTTGTAGTCAGTACATGCTGTGGAGATACAGATTTGTGTTTTCCAGATTCCACAGGTCAGTGGGAGAGTGTAAATTGCTGCCTTCCACACTGGGGGTGTTGGCATCGAGTGTCTGTAGTCTAGAAAAGTAAACATCTTCTTAGTGGGCTTTTTGTTAACCATAGGATGGGTTCTCCAGAGGACACGGGCTATAACATGGGACATCTGGGACAACAGGACATTTCTTAGGGGAACAGGCACCTTGTAAGTACTCGTGGTGTCCGTTGGTTGGGTGTAGCTGAACTTGTGTCCCTAGGGAAGCTTTGGGGATCTGTAGCTTTCAGGAGCTCTTGGAGGAGGTGCCATTGTGCAGAGGCTTGTGAGAACAGCACTGATCAGAGCTGAGGCAGCAATCCACACAGAGCTCTTTGGGGTTCCTGGTTGGGAGCCATTGCTGGAGAGTGTGGAACATGGGAGTTCTTCCATGCTGTTTCAGTCAGCAACAAAAGGCATGTCCAGGTACAATGTGCTGAGCATTGAAAGGGCTTTGTTTCCTCCTAAAGTCCCAGTGCTGTCACTGCCAGTGTCATTGCTGCAGCTCCTTTGCTTCCTGAGGATCATCATCACTGGAGAATTCCTAGATGTTTGTGACTCCACAGACATTAAGTCACTGAAGTTGTTAAATCACTGAAGCATGGAACTGTAATTGTGAGTATCTTTGTTACAACTATTTTTGCAGAGCTGCACAGAATTTGTGCTTTTCTCTGTCCTAGCATTGCCTGAATGTAATAGAATTTCCTTCTGCTAATAAACTGAGGCATTAAGTTTCTAATTTAGGGATGGGATAAAATGAGTTGTGCTGTGATTTCTAATCATGGGAGAACTCTTCTAATGTGCACACATTCAGTGTTTGTCGTATAAAAATGGTTCCTTAACAATGCCCATTGCAGCTAATTTGTAACTACACAGTGTAAACATTGATTTCTAAAGTTTTTTAATAGATCCCCGAGCTACTTAATTATCACTTACTGACCCTTGTTTTCTAATGGTGATCAGTTTAGTTTCCTCAAACTTTATAAGAGCTGGGTCTCCAGTGGCAGTAATATGGACAATTTCTTATTCCATATTTAATAGGATAGGATGGTCTCCAAAGCATTACAAGCTGATGTCTTCCCAGAATTAGGCTTTACCTTCACAGTGATAGCCCTCTTAGCTGGACATTTTGAATGTTCTGTCTGGTTCAGCTAAAGCTCATATGAAAGTCAGGGAGAAGCAAACTCAAACCAAAACTTCTCTGAGGTTTAAAAACACGAGGTTTGGGAAATCACAAAGTCTTGCTTGTGGTAGGTTTCTTTCAGGTCTGGCACAGTTTTTGGTCTATAAACCTGTTGGATTCCTCAGCACTCATGTCTATATGAGTTGAGGAAAGAGACCAACCTGGTTTCTGCGGACAATTTGCCATGAAAAAAATCTGTAGGCTAACTTAAACCCTGTGGCAGTTTCATTGACTTGAACAGTCAGCAGAGCTGAACTTCTCTTTTACACTTAGTCTTCCACTGCACTCTGCATCCCCCTACACTATTTAAATGACATTGGCTATAAGGTCAAAAGAAAAGCTGGTTTTGACTCCCTTGAGGTAGAAAATTTGAGAAAGGCTTTTACTGATTGGAGAGCAGAGCTCCTGGAAGAGATTTCCCAAAGCAGAAGTCGGTTTTCTTGTCTCTTCCTATTTTCAGAGAACTAGATCTGTCTTAAAAGGGGTACTGGTTCAGAGGTGCCCACCAGTCTGAAACAAGCAGTGAGACTTTTCTTCTTATCAAATACAGTATCCCTGAAAAGTCAGAAAACAGGACTGAAGGATGCATTGGGATGTCTTGTAGTCTATCCCCTATCCAACAGCATGGCTACCTCTATCTGCCATTCTTGACCAACATTTGCCCTTTTCTTAAAGACATGCAGTGATGGGGCCTGCTCAGACTTGTAGCAGTTTTTGGCTCATTTTGGACTTGCTTCCCTTGTGAGTTCAAGTCCTGCCTTCCAATGCTGACACTGTAACTCCCGTGTAGCCAGTCCTACCCCTGTCTACTACATTTGAATAGCTGATTTCTCCTAAGCAGCTGTAGAATTTTACATGTCTTTTTTGAATTACATGGGTTTTTTTCCCAGACTTTCTCAGATAATCAAAGATGTTTTGAATACTAAGTCTGTTTTCCAGCATATTTGCAGTCTCTCCCAACAAGGTGCCATCTAAAAGTTTAATAAGATCAGCCTCTGTTTCTTCCTTCTTGTCATTAATGAAAATATTCAATAATACAAGTTCTGGGAGAGTTCTCTACAAAAATCTTGCTTGATTCATCTTTCCTGTTTGATGGAGAAGGAGCAGTAACTTCCGTGGATATGAAATTTCCCTTTCTTCCAACTAACAGTCAAGAACAATAATTTTCAGATTGTGAAACACTCAAAGTTTAAAATCTTTTACTAAGAAAAGTCTCCAGTGGCTGGGCAAGCACAAAATATGCCTAAGAACAGAATTTATTCATAGATTGTAGAGAATCCGTGCTCTAGCCATAAAGTCCGTAAACATTTAAAGGGAGATGATCTGCTCAAGGAAATTCTTTAAGGATTTATGGTACCCTGCCAGACACCTACCAGAACCAGACTCCTCCTGGCATTAAAGCTGGAGTGTTACAGAAGCAGTCTCAGCAGATTGTTGAAGAGAGAAAAAACCCCAACAATCCACAAACCTGTGGATTTAAGCCTTTTGGAATGGGCATGACCTCTGCAGAGCACTTGAAAATTCCTTAAAGGTTTTATTTCTTTGAAAAAAACCCTCATGGTTTGGTGCTTCTGACTTTTGGGTTGCACAGTGATCTCATACTGGTGGTACAGTGATCTGCACATAGTCAAGTCCTTCTCAGATATATTTCTAAGGGTCCCTAGACATTCAAATGGCCAACAGGAGGGCTTGAATTTTTCAGGGTAATGATGCTTGTATCTTCCAGATTTAAGCCAACCTGCAACTGTTTGGTATCAGGAAGACACTCTGCAGAAGGCAGATTATTGCAAATGGTTCTGCTGCAGTTCAAAGGACGTAAACAGCTTGGAGAAATGGCCAGCAGGCGTCTCATGAAGTTCTAGAAAGGAAAATGCTGAGCTCTGTCCCTGGGCAGGAATAACCACCAGAACAGGCAAGGGATTAAGAGGCTGGAAAGCAGCTTTGCAGAGAAGGACATGGGGGTCCTGGTGGACATCAAGTTGAACACAAGCCAGCAGTGTGCCCTTGTGGCAAAGAAGGTCAACACCCTAGAGAAACATCACCAGCAGGTCAAGGGAGGTGGTCCTTCCCCTCTGCTCAGCACTGATGAGGCACATCAGGAGTGATGCCCTGTCCTGGGCTCCTCAGTACAAAACATACACAGGCCACTGGAACAGTTAGTTCCAGCAAAGGACCAGAAAAATAATCACAGGCTTGGAGCACTTCTTACATGGAGAAAAGCTGAGAGGGCTGGCACTGTCCAGACTGGAGAAGGGTGTGATCTTATCAATGTGCATAAATGCCTGATGGAAAGAAGACAGAGTCTTCTCCATGGTAAATGGTGAAAGGACAAGAGGCAACAGGTACAAGCTGAAACACAGGAAGTTTTGTCTGGAAAANGAAGTTTTTTCTGGAAAACCCTTCTTTTTTTTTTTCTTTTTTTTTTTTTTTTTTACTGTCATGATGGGTTGAATACTGGAACAGGTTGTCCAGAGAGATTACCAGGTCTCTGCACATGAAGATATTAAAAGTCTGACTGGATACAGGCGTAAGCAACCTGCTCTAGTTGAAACATCTTTGATCAGGGTTGAAAGAGGCAATTTTCAGAGGTCCCTTCCCATCTCAATGATTTTGTGAGTTTTGGGGACACTCTTACATATTCCTTTCAAGCATCCATATGTGGCATCATCATAAACAGGGCACTGACTTGAGCCCCAGTTTACACAGAAGTCCAAAGAAGGAAATTCACATTTTGATGTAGGGGAATGAGAGAAAGGTGTCTGTTCTTTGTGTCTCTCACACTTAGCAGAGACACCTCTGTGTGTGCCAAGTGATGCCAAATTTGCATTTTACACATAACTAACTCTGGAAAGGCAAAAGGAGACAGGGAAAAAAGCCCTGTGTGATGTAAGTGCACACCTTTCCATGCGTACAGGGCTGGATCCATGATCAAGAAACCTCTCACTCCATTAGACACTTAATCCTTTTTTATCATAGTTAGTGTTTTCCTATCATTATGTTTTTAATTACAGGCATAGATGGATATGTAAATCATCCCCCATCCGAACTAATGGAGAAGCAATTTCATTTTCTTTACCATAGTGGGAGGGGACACTGATGAAACCGCAGCCCTGACATGAGGCACTGTTAGATCAAATGACCTGTTTGAAAAACACGTGATGAGGAGCTGTTGCAGCTGCCACCATGGGAAGAGCTGGGAGCATTGCCTAGTGAGGAACTCTCTCCAGAGGCAGACTCCAGTTTCTGTACAGGGAATCCACATTCTTTGTGCACTTCCACAGGGTGTAGGGAAATGGGACTGAAACAGAAGACAGAGGCTGTGTATTAATAAACGCTTTGCTGGTGCAACTGATGTCTTCTCCACATAGAAACAACCCAGCTGAGCCTGAAAAGCTGAGAATTGAGAAAACAGCATACAGGGTTTTATGTAAGGTACATTTACAGAAAACCAGTATTTTTCTCAGCTTCTCAGGTAGACCTTTTTCTGTCCTGTCTACATCTTCTGTCAGCATGCTTTTCCCCCAAGTTGTACAGCCTTTGTGTGCACTGCAGTGACACTTTTGTGGATATAGTCTGTCCAATAGGCCCTGATATGCAGTTAATGCTGCTTTCTGAGGACATCTATAGGATCCTGAGAAAGAAATAATTCTTCAGGTCATTCTAATTCTAGGTCAGAGGGCGTTATCTATTGCTCAAATATAAGATTCCTCTCCTACTATGGGGGGAAGAACCTAGTGCTCCTACCTCAGGTTGCTTTGTGACAGAGCTGCTTGGGTTACCCTGGAACAAAAGAAGGCAAACATTGCAAAAGGGCGATTTTAATGTGCACCTAAAGTCTGATTGGTATTTCCATGCTGCTTCTCTATATCACAGAGCAGCAGTGGTCCAATCTTTGTATACTGACACACAAAAATTCTGGACTGAATTTTTGGGCTGGCCTGTTACTGGAATGTAACTGGTGCTGTGTGAGGGAGAGCAGCAGGAGGGGCCATTATATAGCTGCATCTGGATGTCATAGAAAGCTCCTGTTGCCAACAGCTGGCCTCTGTAACCAGGTGGTTTGGACTGGAGCTGCAAAGTGCTGCTATGGTGTTGGTATCAGCAAGTTCTGGCTGCAGAGGCATCAGCCCCCGAGTGCCACCTTCTGTGGAGCCAAACTGGCTTTCTCTGAGGGCATTCCCAACAGAATCCAAGATGCAGTGACAACAGCTGTCTGCCACTGTGACACACAGACAGCTCTCTGTTGCATACTCTCTCCCTCGCACAGCTGGCTGCTGAGCTCTCTCAATCCCAGCCCTGCCATCCCCATAGGACTTCTGCAGTAAAAGAAAATGGCCTGCAGGTCTGGGGTGAGGCTGCTGGAGCTTCTATTATCCCAGATCTGAGACTCCAGGAAGAAGGAAGAATTTCTTCTTCCCAGAACAGTGTTTCTAATTAGTTTTAGTTTCAGGCAAATAATTTTTGGATGAACTGGCATCCTTCAGCAGGACGATAATACTTAAATGTGCTGCTTTTGGGGCCCTGTGCGGTGTGCATTACTCTCTCCTGCCTTGAAAGAAGAGATGTCTGTTTTTACAGGTTTATCTAGACAACATTGTGCCCACGTGGAGTAGCACACACTGAAACTTTAAAATGTGCCAGACTCCCTAGTTTTTTTTTACCTTCAAGCCGTAGGGTGTTTCTGATTTGTTCTTTACTGTGCCCTCTTTGAAAGGGGGAATGCTGTGTTGCTGAAGTGGCAGCCTTGAGCAAGAAGTGGTGTGTTATTCCTCTCACTAGCTCTGAGGCTCAGTGCCAGCATCAGTGTATCTTACCTTGCTCTCCCCTCCTGCCCGTTTTTCCCTCCTGAGGAGCAGGGAGAAAATGCTGCCCCTGTCATTAACCTGTATCCATTCAGGGGCTCCTGCCTCAGTCTCCAGCAGAAGTGGAAGCAGCCCCTGCTGCTGGAGCATCTTCAGCTGCAGTCCTGCTGAGGCGCCCCTCCTGCTGCTGGAGTGTAAATCCCCAGCAGCTCTTTTAACCACCCTTCTCATGCTACTTGAAAAATAACTTTCTCTTGTCATTAACGCTGATCTATAGCCGCATTAATGTGTGAAATCACTGGGTGTGAAAATAGTGTACTAACCACTACTTAATGTAATATTACCACAGTAATGTCTCTAAAAATATCTTGTCCACTTGATTGCTTTCATTGTGAACTAGAGATAATGTACCACTTACAGCTGATGATTAAAATTCATAAAGCTTTGGTTCTTAATTACAGCAACTTGCAATCAAAGTGAAATGTCAGATCCTGAATGTTGTTTATCTGTATACAAATTCTCAAAACCAAGAAAATATAAGGATCGTCTACACAACAAAGCTGAGCTGCTTTGCTTTAAGGTTAAGTAAAATAAATACACATGTGAGTATATATTGAGACAGGCTGGAATCAGTGAGCATGAGATCTTTGACAAGGCAGAACTCACCTCGTATGAAATGCACATCTTTGGAAAATATGTTGATGAAGATGGAAATGTAAACTTCATAGAAAACTGTTGTGGATGGATGGAAGTAACTATTTGATGTGCTGTGAATAGAAATTTTGCAAGTCAGGCTCAAGGTTAAACCAAAGATGCAGATATCTGAAAATGCAGAGATGGATTCCCACTGCCATTGGGAATTACCATGGTGGCTGGCAGGAGAGGGTAGTGTCCTTGGTTTCCAATGTCAAAATGACCTAACTATAATCATGCTCTTGGTCAGCAGTGGCACTGCATGACAAAAATCACATTCTTTTGGGTGCCCTCAGCACTGCATTTCCAGAGATATGGTAATTTTTTTTCAAGTTAATGCTAAGCCCTGAGGGTTTACAGTGCTCTGAGATGTATCTTACCCTAAATTTACTAACACAAGCCCTAACTCCAAGTCTGCATAGCTCCCTCCCNGGCAGAGCAACTTTGCCTTTTTTTTTTTTTTTTTTGTTCTGGTATGTGAGATACAGACATAGCTAAGTGTAGAAACTACAGTTCTATTCCATTTATAGTCCTACTGGCTTTCTCCATTTGTTCCATCTGTCCTGTGCCAGTCTGGAAAAATCCAAATCAGAGGGAGCCAATTTGTCATCTTTTTCCAACATCATTAAAACAAAAAAATATTAAAACAATAGGATCACTTCCTTACTAAATCTAAGTAGCTCCATTTATTTCTTCTGATTCAATGTTGTTTTGAAGGAGATCTGACCCATTATTTGTAAAGTTCTTTAGAAAAGCTATTTCTTTTTCCACAGGGTACTCCCATTGTCTCCACACTGATTAATTTTTGCTAGTAGATTAAAAAAAAAAAAAAGAAGAAGAATCTTTGCATAAATGGGAAATCAAAGCTTGACAATGATATTTGTTTTTTCAGGGTTTCCATACCACCTCTCCCGTCAGTGTTACTCTTCCTGGTGGTTTTGGGCATCCTTGCAGTGACACTGATGAGGAAAATATTCAGCTTTAGAGCTGCCCCAGTGTAGCCAAGTGTTATTGCCTTGGCAGTGTGTTTCATAGGCATTTGCTGTTTGCCTACCTCTGTTCCAGCTGCACTGGCGAAGGTTTTTGAAACGCGAGAACCATTTCCTCCACTGGCTGCATCACGTAGCTCTGATTCACTGTGACTGACCCTGGCACGGAGTGGTCCTGCTGGCTCTCATGGCTTGTGATGGTTTTGTAGCTGCCTGCTGGAGTTTATCCCCCTTGCATATCTTGACCAGCATGATGAGGAAGTTTTCTCTGGCTTTGTGGCTTGGAGAGCTCCTTGGTACGTGCTCTCTAACTCCAGGCTTAGCCAGCAGCAATTCCTTACAGCTCCACACTTCTGCCACTGCTACTGGAGCTCTCCTGCTCAGACAGATTTTCTCTGCATGGATCATGCTTTAGTTGGAGTGAGCCTGTTCCTGGTTGCTCTTCTGTGCCTGTTTCATGGGTGCCATCCAGAACACATGTCCAGCCACAAGCAAAGCAGAAGCCTCTGAGCAAGCAAAGTAAGTCACCTTCCCACCCCAGTTCTGCCCCTTCCCAGCTTCAAGCTAACCCCTTGCTCTTCTTCCAGGGTTCTGCTTAAAGCTTTCCTCTACTTAGTACCTGATCCCTGTTCCAGAGTGTAAGGTGTACATGGGACAGTCCAGTCCAAGAAAGAACAGTCTCATAATTAAAAAATACTGTCTCATTCCTGCTCTTGACATTCCAGACAGAAAATAAGCAGGAAATTTGATGCAAGGTCCTGTTCATCTTTTTTGTTGTGGATAACTTGGCCCCTCACACCTCAAGCAACAAGTTTGTAATATATTCTTTTCTGCAAAATCTGTAAGACCTATACTTTCTACTGCCAATGCCTAGTGAATTATGTCAAGTATTCTGCAGCTGTAACCAGCATCCTTATGGACTTCTTAGCTTCCAGAACTCCTAGTCTTCTTTCAGAACCTCCACAAGCTCATTTGTAGGTATCTCAGGTATCCCTCCCTTCTGTGGCACTGTATTCCTCTCAGCTTACTTTTCAGTCCCACTCTTGGGACTGTTCATGGTCCCTGGGAGGTTTAGATGCTTCTCTTTGGAGCTCCAGGTGCAGTGAGGACATGAAAGGAGATGTCCTCAGCTAAACTGTGTCTACGTGGAGCACAGAGGTACAGATATATGCCCCAATTTTCGCAGTACAGTTGCAGCAGGCAGAATGTGGCACAGCAGTGCAGAGACAGGTAACCAGGAGCTGCCTGGCTTGGGGGAGGAATCCAGGGTTTTCTGAGCAGTCCAAGCCCACCGAGGAGCGTGTCCTCTAGAGGCAATGTCTGACAGTTATCCCACTCGCACGAAACACCACATGTTGAGAAATTTAATGTGAGCACAGTGGGCTAGGTTTGCATTTCACCTGTTGCCTCCTCACACTTCCCAAATGATGCAGAAAAGGTCCAGGCATCCAAGGGAAGGCAGCCCCTGGCAGTCATGCTCCGTGCCACTGGAAAATCCTGCAGGTTCCTGCTGCCATATGCTGCAGGTTGCTCGGGGAGGGAAGGCTCTCTTGTGCCTCTCACGTTAGCCTTTTATTCCTTGTAACAAGTTCAGGACTGGTGATGACAGCTTTGCTCCTAGGGGTGAGATAGTTAATTTAGATCGGGCACCTGTTGCTTCCTTGTCCTCTCTGGCTGAGGATACATCTCCTTTAAATACTGTATCCGTTAACTACTCTGTGAGCAAGAAATCAGACTGTGCAAAGGAGGCGAAGAGGTACAACATGTAAAAAACATGTCCTCCCACTCTCACTTTTCCGCAGGATAGGCGATGTTTGACTTCGCACTCGAGGATGCAGCTGAGAAATCCTTCAGATGGTTAAACATTTCAAATGGCTTGGATGGCTAAATGTCCTAGATTTTAAAAAATTCACAGAAGTACTTGAGTTACAAAGTGGACCATGAAATGTTTATGGAGATGTTCTTACCCTCCTGGTACTGACATCAGAACAAATAATGGAGTAAGGAATGGGAGGTGGGAATTTTAGGGTAACAGGATAGTAAATGCGTGATGCTAGGTTTCAAAATTGATTTCTTATCCTCAGTAAGGAAAGGCTACACTTGTCCGGTTTTGGTTTCCACTGTTTCAGAAAATATTAAATTTCTGTGATAATTTGTCCTTTTGATTTAATAGCATTTATATTTTGAGTGAAGCTTTCTCTCTCAGAGTGCTGTGGTTTGGGTGACCATGGGCTGAGGCTTGGACTAACCAACACTCACCAGGGAATCCAAAAGGGAATATTGCCAGTATTGGTAAATTACCATTTAGTAAGAGGCAAATGTGTATTCTGGAAATAGAGCTTCTCATTCAGCAGCATGAAGTGAGCAATTTTTCTTTCACTCTGCAGTGAATATGATGTTGGTGAAAGGTCCTGGCCTGAGCACCCTGGGAATTGAGCCCTGTGTAAGCCCTCAGCAGAGAGGCAAAGGATCCTGGCTACAGGCTGCTCCTCTCATCCGGTTTCAGTGACGGAAGAGGAAACAGAGTTTGTACAAAACCTAGCCCAACCCCCAGAAACATCTTTCTTTGTTTATGTTCAGAGCTAAGCCTGCGACTCTCACTGTTTGGAAGAGCTATCCAGACATTTCTCTATCTGACTGACTTCACATCTATTCCTTGATCTCATCGAGAGATCTGGCTTTTAGCTCCCGCTCATGACGTCCCACTTTTCTCTCTCTCTCTCTCTCTCTCTCTCTCTCACTCTGCTCTCCAGAGTCTGAAAGATCCCTCTATAACGTGATTATGCAACCATGCAAATGGACACGGTTCTTTTCATTTACTGCAAACCCTGCTTCGTGTCTCCCGTTAGGAAAATAAAATCCTCTGTGAGAGACACGCCGTAGAAGGTAGCAGGAAGGCAGTTCTGTGTGTCTGGGTCTGAATGCTTGAAGGTGGTATTAGAGATGGAAACAGACTATTTGAAGTAAACCAGTGTGCCACCATCTCTCCACAGGAACCAGCATCAGTTAATAGACTCAGACAGTTCTCCTCTGAATCCTTTCCCCCTAGGAAATGGCAGATACTCGCCTTCCTGGTTGTTTTCCTCAGCTGGAGGTCTCTCCCCCCTCCCGCCCAAGCCGAGCTGCAGGGAAATGCGCGCTGCGGCTCTCCCCGAAGGCCAATTTGCACCCTCCCACTGTAAACAGGCAGCTGCTTCTCCACTTTGCGCCCAGGCGGGAGGGCCTCGGGGGGCACTTAAACACTCCCCGCTGCCGCTGCTGCTGCTGCGCCCGGCGCTCGGCCAAGGCTCCCAGCACCCGGCCGAGGCTGATGGAGGACGAGGAGAAATGTGGGAGTCCCTTACCCACGGAGGAAAGGAAAAAAAACCCCAAAGCTTGTACTACTTGGTTAAAGATTCAAGACACCTCGGCCACCCCATGTTATCCTTATAAGTGAAGATGTCCCTCTCCACCGCGGTAGGGGTAGGAGTAGGACCTGTTCCGTTCTGGTGGCCTTACTCATCACAGTGCCCCAGTCCCTTTGCCAGGGTTTTGTGACCCTTATGCCACGGGATGATCCCATGGATCGTCCTTGAATCACATGTGCTAAGAGCAAAGCACTACGGGGCAGGCTGAGGTCTGTCACTGCTGTGGGCTGCAAGCTTGGACAGCATCTTCCTCACTGCCTGGCAGCGGTGAGGGGATGCATCAACTCTCTCCGAGTCTCTCCTCAAAAGCTGTTTCTCCATCTCACTGCCCCTTGAGGAGAGTCTCATCTATCCAGAAAGCCCCTCTATCCAGAAAGGAGACAGAGCGCGCTCGCACACTGGGGCAGCAGTTTGCAGCGTTCTGACAAGCGGAGGGAGGGAGGGAAGGAGGGAAGGAGGAAGGAAGGGAGCTCCGTGATGCCGCGGCAGGGCTGCAGGAGCGGGGCCGCCAGACTCGGACAAGGCACAGAGCAGGGGTTCCCCTGCAGGGCGGGGCGGGGGGCTCGGAGGGACCCTCGGGACGAGGGGCTCGGAGGGACCCCCGGGATGGGGGCGCTCGGCGGTGCCGCCCTGCAAGGGGAGCCCCTCCCGCAGCTCCGCGCCCGGCCCGCAGGGGGCGCTGGAGGGCCGGGGCTGCCCGCGGGACCCGAGCGCTCATCCATCGCCTCCCTTTCCCTTCCCTCCCTCCCTGCTCCTACCTTTTTCCGCCTTTTTCCCTTTATTCTCCTTCCAGTTTCCCCCCCTGGTGTTTTTTCCCCTTTCCTTCGCGGGTATGTGCCGTTGTTGCTGTCTCTCCCATCGAGTTGCATGCGTCTCTCACTGCCCTGCTCTCCCTCTAGTCCTGCTCCCTCTGTCAGCTCTGTGTAGCCTGGCGTGTTTCTCTGTTCCTCTACCCACCACGCAGCCCTCCCCCTGTGCAGCTCTCGCCATGAAATGGAGCTAAACAATTGCACCGGAGCAGCTTTCTCTGTTCCTGCCAGATGTCCGTGTGCCAAGGCACCATTGCTCTTGTGGTATTTTAGATGCATTTACGCTGGAAATACTAGGACAGTAACAGAACTGTGCATTTCTGCCTGTGCCTTTTTGGATTATAATGAGATTTGAAATCCAGAGTGAATGAGATGTGATGGATGACTGTACTGATATTTTGAGCTGGTTTAGTTCAGAGTCATCTGAAATACCCAGGCTGGATAAAGGAGAGCATGGCCCTAAACATTACCTGCCATCCAAGCACCAAAAGGACAAATCAAGTCGCTGAAGTGATATTATCCTTTCTCTCTCTCTTTTTTTTTTTTTTATTTTTTTTCCTTTTGGAGATAAATATGGTTCTGCAAAGAACCTCTAGGAATTGCCCAATTCCTTAAATATGACAAGATGATGCCTGGAATGACAGTTTCTGCCACCAGTGCACACTGCCCCATTCACCTGATTGTGGTATTAGCTGAGGCTGCCTCTGTAGCACCAGACTGTCTCCCCTTGTCCCCTGATCTTCCCCCCTGAAATCCCTCCTGGAGCACCTCCTAGGTCTGACCCCTCTCACGCACAGGGGGAGGCACAGCCTTGGTCCCTTCTTCTGTTAAAAAAGGAGCTTTGAGGCTGGGAGCTGTGCTGCCCTGTAATTAATGTACACTCAGCCTCAAATATGCAGTGACAACAACTTAAATGTCAACATTCCTAGTTAATCCCTTGCTAACAAAATGTGCCTGGAAAGAGATGGTTCTGCATAATCTCCGCTGAACAAGATCTTATTTTAGCAGCACAAGCACTTGGGAGATTTCCCCAGTTTGACCAATGAGACCAAAAGATTGGCTTTGATAATCGCAGCTGTAAATGATGCGTTTGATCCTCTCAAAGAAGGAAAGGGCTGCATGTGGCAGAGCTCACAAACCCTCCTCTGCCCAAGCCCTCCTCCAGAGCAGCGGCAGGCTGGCCTTCCTGGGTGGTGTCTGTATGACAAGGGATGTGATTTCTGTTCTCTGATGTTCGCTGCTCTCCCCTCTGTTCAGGGAGATGTCCACAGCCTCTTCCTGACTCACGATTTCCAGGCTGAACAGCCAGCAGTGCTAAAAAAGAAGTTACAGGGAAAATTTTATTTTAATACATAAAATGCTCCTTGTAAGAGCGTTGAAGCAGACACCACGACCACAGACATGGTGTTTGGATTCCTCTCTCTGTGTAATGAGACCAGCCTCACGTTTATCCCAGGCAGACCCTGAGAGTGTTGGTGTGGTCTCCCTGTGGCTATTTTAAGCCTTCAGTGTAGGCGAAAGGCAGAGCACCCAAGGTGAGGAGATGAACCTCCCTATTGTTCAAAGCAGTTCAATGTTTTCAGCAACCTGGATCCCCACAGGCAGGATTCCTGCACTTCCCAGCCTGGGATTCTCAGAGACAGACCAGTAGGTTCCTCCCCAGTAGGCTGTGGAATTAGCAGGGCACTGACACAGGATGTCTTGCCTGGGGTGGATTGGTGCCTGAGCTCTAGGCCCAGCCCAGAAACACAGTAGGAAAGGTGGTGGGCCATTCTTCTGGGCAGCACTCCATTTTAACACGTAGTCCTCACACCCCCAGGTTATTTGTGCCTGTGGTGTGCAAGCACATGTAGAGGAATTTACCATTCTGCCCATGCTTTTCAATCACTGGGTTCCTGCCTGCCAGCATCACCTCACACTCAGTAATAAAATTATATCCACTTCTTCCCTTTGCATTTTATGGGGTTTTTTTCCCTCTGTCACTGTTTGTCACTTCCTTTCTGAAGGATGTCTGAGGGGTACTCTCCCCACCATTATTCAGTCTCTCATTTCAGCCTGACTGTGTTCACGCTCTCCTCCTCACACTGCCTCTCTTTTATTCTGCTTTGTTCTTCCAACACCACCTGTCACCAAAGTCTCTCCCTTCCCTACCGTGTTATCTTCTAGAGACTTATCCATTACCTCTTGCTCCACTCCTGATCAATCCCCTCCATTATTTTCTAAAATACCTTCTTTAGTCTCCCTCTTTTCCACTGCCTGGCACTTGACCGTGCCTTTGCCACCCCTCCCCTGCTCCCCACCATGGAAACACCACTCACCACAGTCGCAGTTCCTCTGTGCCTGTTGTACACCACAACCCTGAAGCAGCACTGCCTTTCACAGCCCTGCTCGTGCTCACTTGGTGCTCTGTGTGGACAGGCTGTGCACCCACTGCCATCCCTGTGTTGGCAAGCTCTGCTCAGGACTGGAAGATTGTCCATGGGAAGTCTGCTCTTTTCCTCCAGCATCTCCTCCCTTGGCACTTGGAGACAAAATACAGGGCTGCCCTGAGCTTTGAGCTGGCCCAGGACAGTTGTGCTTATGGGTGAAGCTGCCCTCTTTTCTGAGTGTCCCTCCTGCAACCTCTCTTTCCATGAAAGGAATCTTTCCCCAAGGATGTATTTGCCCTGGTGTTCCTTATCACTCCTCCACAGGGGCTCTGGAGGCTGCAGTTGTTGGTCCTCTGCACTGCCCCTACTCGCAGCTGCCTCCCCGTGCCTTGTCTGCTCCTCACCTCTGGGGCCCTGAACACTGCTAGGGCTACCACACTGCTGGTCCCCCTGATCCTGGTGGGATAGAAACACAAGGGCCCTGTTCAGCTTCAGCCAGTGTGGCAAGATGTGACTTATGGGCTAGGATGGGCTCCCTAATTACTGAGTAATGAGTCTAAGGTGTTTGAATCCCAGTTACTGTTAGAGATGGCTTGGTGTAGCCCCAAAGCACCCTCTTAACCATCTTGCTGAAACAAGTGTGCAGCACACAGATTCTGGAGATAATTGGACATTTTCGAAGCCTCCATTCTTCCGCAGAGCTTGCAGTGCTTCCATCTTTCCCTGCCCTTGCCTTACTCCTGTCTCTTCCCATCTACTGCGACTGTTTTCTATTTTTCCTCTTGACAAAGGGCTGTGGGCTTAGAGGCTGCTCTTGTAGCTGTAGATGTAAAATGCCTGCTGTGTGGTGTTTGTCATGAAAGAACTGCTCCTGGAAATTAACTAATTCACAGACCTAACTCATTAACTCTGCAGCCGCGCTGAGCTGTGGAGGAGCATCTGTGTGCTTTCACTGGCTGAGGGCTCTGGCCTGGGGGAGAGGGGCAGAAGGGAGGTGGAGAGACCCATGTCTCTGATTCCAGCTCTTCTCCTGGCCCGTGCCTTGGTTAGCAAGGCATTTCCCACCTCTGTCCCCCTTTCCCATGCCCTTGATCTGTTCTCCAGTTCAGCTGCTCAGGGCAGGAGCTGTTTCTCATTACACCCATTCGGTGCCTTGACCTTGGTGGAGGCACTAATTGCTCCTGTTGTAGAAACAGTAAGTACTGGAGAGACAAAGAGTTATGGAGTCAGAGAGCTCCAGATGTCAGTCTGTTCCCATCTGGATGTCCTCCTTTTACTACCTCTGCCTCCAGGAGGACAGCTTCATGGCTGTGGGAAATGCAGGTTGTTTCCTCCATGGTGGCATCACATTCCACCTCTTCTCCTTCCCTCAGGCCCAACCCTGGTCCCCGCAGGAACCAGTGGCAATATTCCTGGCAGAAATACATTGGAACTGGACCAGGCTCTTCCACCCTAAGCAGAACAGTTTTAACATCAACCCATGTGTTTGGAGTACACTGGGAGCCAGATGAGGTCACTCAGACTATTTCAAGGCTAGATGTTTGATAGGAGAGATTTCCCTCTGTGCATCATCCCACAGAGTCCACACTGCCTGTCCTGGCTCACTCTTCCCTCCATGTGTGTCACTGGAGCTCCCTGGGGAGCTCTGCTGGGCATCTCTGCACCTGTGGATAGGATGAGTTCCCTGCCCAGAGGCCTGCTGAGAGACTGCCAGGAGCTTCCCTGACCCACAGGAGGGTCACCCCTCCTTGTGCCAACCGCCTGCCCCCAAGCAGGCAGCACGGTAACCACAGCTTCTCCTTGTTGGGATGGTGGTTAGGATTGGGGCTTGCTGAGTAATGCACAGCTCGGTAGGTTTCTGAGGCTTGGGGCTGGCAGAATGTGTGCACTAGAAAAACCCCATTGCACCGAGTCCCAGCGGGCTGAGGTGGTGACAGCTGGTGCTGTTTGGGATCAGGGATCATGCCTGATGTTGTGGCTGCTCGCGCTCCCAGCTGACACTCAGGGCTGAGCACTGCTGGGAGTGCATCCAGTGTGCGCTGAGGCAGAGGCACTTAGGCTGGGGACCTCGAATGAGGAAAGGAAGCAGAATAATTGCTGGACGAGGAAGGAGATATATTCAGCTCCTCTGTTTAAGCATGCCTTCCTGGGCTCTGCTTGCCAAATGTGAGCTCTGGCCACCAGGGACAAGAGAGCAGGAGCTTTTCTGGCATTTGACGGAAACCCGAGGAGAAGGCTCCGAGCCAGGCAGTGCCCACTGAGAGGAATGTGATGATGCCTGTGGGGCTGGGATTATGGGGGTGTGTGTACTGAGGCAAATCTGGCACTGGGGCAGGTGACAAAGCACACCTGAGAGCGTCTTGGGACAAACTCTGGATTTCCCAATCAGAGGCAAATCCCCTGATGTCACTCATTCCTCCTTTTGCTGCCCTGGATGCTGCAAACATCATCTCACAGTGAAAGGTGGTGCAGGGTTGTCCTGCCAGTGAAGACTCAAGTCACTGTGGCTGTGCAGCACCAGGGAGCCCTGCAGACTTCAAAGCTCTGGCCAGGATCCCATGAAGTCATGGTACCTTTTTGGAGCCATGCACAAAGCAATGAGGGTAAGGCTTGTTGCAGAAGGCACACTGCTGAACTGAGGAAGCTGGACTAGTACTGGACACAAGCCAGCTCATGTTCCATGAGCTCTGCTATGCCTGCATGCTCTGGTACAAATTTAGCAGCAGCAGAACTCTGTGCTTTGTACTGCATAGGTATCAGGGTCACCAAGGCGGCAAACACTGGGAGACCACGCTCTGCAGGGCAGTGGAGCAGGAGGTGACCCACCAGATGAGTGAGGTGCAGCTTTCCTAAGGGCAGCCTTGTTGCCAGGTGTCATCCCCGTAACTGTAGAGATGTTTCCAACTGTGATTCCTAAGTACCTTCTGATCTGCCCCTGCTTTGACAACCCTGTCTTGCTTTATAAGGATCACTCTGGTTATTACCACAGTTGGTGACTGTGAACCTGTAGAGAACGCAAAGACAACTGAAAGTTACTGCAGTGTCGAAAGTCTCCTCTTTGTAACCTCATCCTGCAAGAATTTAGGGTTTTGTCAGAGAATATGGTCAGATGTCAACTGTGAGGGCAGAGCCAGAGCTGAGGAGGTGTAAGGATTAACCTGGCAAAACCACCATCTGTGGTTCAAGACTTGTGCTTTCAAGTTCTGCCAGGCTACCAAGGCTGGACGTGACGTCTGACTCCCATACTTGGCTGGCATATGACTTGGAGGCTGCACTCCTTTGCACACTGGATCTGCCAGAGGTCTGGAGAACCAGCCACGCACTGGTCCTTCCTGTGCCCACACAGTCAAGCTCTTTCTTTTGACCAGTGCTCAGAACTGTGCATTATGCCAGTCTGAGCTTGCCCCACAGCACCTCTGCAGTCATCCAGATGGTCTGGAAGCAGCTCATGCTCAGTCTGGACCAGGTAGTTAAGGAGAACAACAGCAGAGAGCCTTTACTGCAGCATAGGGGTTTTTTTCCAGCAACTGTAGTTGTTGAATTCATTGATAACAGCAACAGTTACTTGGGCAGGAAAAAGTTAGCAGTCAAACACCAATTAGTAGGAAAACCAGGACATGTAACCTTTTTGGACTTCAGCAAAGCTCTTGATACTGTTTCTCACAGTATCCTTCTGGATCAAGCGTCCAGCACACGGAAGGATAACTGTGTTACACAGTGGGTGAGTACGTGACTCACGGGTCAGGCACAAAGAGTTACGGTGAATGCAGGAGACATGAGGCTGGTTCCATCTTAGTCCCAGTGATCTTCAACATTGCCATTAACAACCTGAACACAGAACTGGCAGGCGTACTAAGTAAATTCACTGACAAGACCTAATTGGGAGGAGCTGTTGAATCCCTCGAGGGCAGACGGGGCCTGCAGAGAGATCTGGACAAATTAGAGATGGGCGATCACCAACTGGATGAAGATTTACAAGGGCAAGTGCCAGATTGTGCACCTGGGACAGAACAACCCTTGTTGTGTGCATAGCCTGGGGAATGAGAGACTGGAGAGCAGTGCCACGGAAAAGGCCCTGGGGATCCTGGCTGAGGGTGAGTTGGACATGAGTCAGCAGTGCCCCAGCAGCCAGGAGGGACATCCCTGTCCTGGGGGCACCGGGCCCAGCATCGCCAGCTGGGCAAGGGAGGGATTGTCCTTCTCTGCTCTGGGCTGGGGCGGCCTCACCTCCAGTCCTGGGGCAGTTTTGGGTGTCACAATGTAAAAAAGATGTGGAGCTATTAGAGAGTGTCCAAAGGAGGCCACAAGGATGGTGAAGGGTCTGGAGGAGAAGCCTGATGACAAATGGCTGAGGTCACTTGGTCTGTTCAGCCTGGAGAAGAGGAGACTGAGGATTTCCAGCCTCCTCATGAGGGGAAGCAGAGGGGCAGGCACTAATCTCTTCACTCAGTTTCCAGTGACAGGACCCAAGGGAATGACATGAAGCTGAGTCAGGGGAGGTTTAGGTTGGATATCAGGAAAATGCTTTTCACCCAGAGGGTGGTTGGGCACTGACCAGGCTCCCCAGGGAAGGGGTCACAGCACCAATCTGAGAGAGTTCAAGAAGTGTTTGGATAATGCTCTCAGGCACAGGGTGTGACTCTTGGGGTGTCCTGTGCAGGGCCAGGAGTTGGATTTGATGAGCCTGATGGGTCCCTTCCAACCCAGCATTTTCTGTGATTCATTGATTCTATGATTCTATGAAGTTTCAATTCCCCCACTGTCCCCACTCATGGCACCCAGCCTCTCTGCCCTCTGACTCTGGGTGCTACCTGAATGCCCCATCTTTGTTGGGTTTCTTTGGACCAACACAGAGAGGTACACCCCATTCCCCTGCCTCATCCCAGTCCCTGATCTCTTCTGTTGGCTTGATGTGTGCCCTTGAGCTTGCCCTGCAGCACTGTAGCTTCTTGGGGGCTTCTGTGTGAAAGGTGGGGCTGGGCATCACTAGGACCAGACAGAGAAGACACATCGGACCCTTCTACAGCACAAAGCATTCACTCACAGGTGACTTTGGAGCACCCTACCCCGGCTCTGAGAGTGACTGGCTTAGCACTTGAGCATGAGTGCCACACAAGTAGTCTCTGCTCACCCGGTGTAATCGAGGTTCATCCACCTGCACCCAAGCAAAAAACTGCTGCTGTGCAGGATGAGCAGCTGGCATGCCTGACACCCCTGGGGTGCCCCTGCCTGTAGGAGCCGGGCTCAGGCACCGTGTCCGTGCTGGGTGCAGGCAGGGGAAGGCTGTGTCCCTGGAGCTGAGGGCCGGCAGCCGGAGCACTGTCAGCTCCAGCCCTGGCTCCACCGGCAGCAAGAGGGGTGGGTGGGTGTGTGTGCAGCTGCAGCATTGGGCAAGAGATGCTAATGGGAAACAGAAACAATTCTAAGTGCCTGGTGGTGGGAGAAACACTAACAGCATTATGGCTTGGAGCTTGTTACAGTCATGCTAGTGAAACAACAGCCGGTGAAATTACGTTTTTTTTCCTTTTCTTTTTTTCATTAGGACACAGAAGTTTTCCAGCTCATTATACCAGGGCCAGCAGTATTCTTCAGCATCAACAAGGGGCCTGGGTGAGCCAGCTTTTTTCTGCTAAGTTAGAAGAGCAATATGTTGTATCCCTTTCCAGTGTGCTAGTCACTTGGAGCACTTAATGTCTCCTCAGGCCATGGGCAGGCAGAGGTGCAGGGGTGTCCCTGGCAGGGCAGCAGAAGCTCTCAGGGGAGTGCTTTCCCTTTCCCAGCAGATGCCTACAAGGCAAGCACATTGCAAATGTCACCCTTTGGAGAGAGAGGCTCTGAGGGCTGGGACGAGTCTTTTTTTTCCTCTGGGAGGTGGCAGAGCACATTCTGGATAATCATTTCATGCTGCTTGGGAGTGGTGCATAGTTTGGTTTCTCTTTGGTTGTGTTAATTGTGTGGTAAGGTGCCTAGAGCCTTCTATTGGCATCTTTATTTATTTAAATACAAATGAAGAAGGCATTAAATCAATTGTTCTTTTTTCTTCCCTCCCTCTTGCCTTATCATTGTTTCTATCACTTACTCTAAGCTGTACTGAGCTTTTACTTTTTTCAGCTGAATCAGTGACATCATTAAGTGAGAGTCCCGGGCTGAATTTCCTGCAGACTCAGGGAGGCTGCTCTGAGGAAGCACAGCTTACATCCCTGGCTTTCCCCTACTGCTGTTTCATCTGCATTGCAGGGCACTTCCTAACTTTACTGGCCAATGCTCCAGTCTGTGACCCCTTGCACGCCTAAACCTCCTGCAATGCAAAAATGAAGAAAAAAGCTGCACATTATGGCAGTGATTGAGACCAGAATGCATTTCTCTTACTCCTTCAGCTACTCTGCCTTTCATCTGGATGGGCTAAATTACATGACTTGGTGGTCGACCCCTTTACTGTTTTAGCCTCTACCTCCTATAGCTAGGGGCAGAACCCAGTATTCCTGGATCTGATAACTCTCCTGCTACTTAGCAAGTAGTTTGTAACCAAATGGTAAACTATGAGTTGAGGCCCTCTCTTCTCACCAAACTTCATAAAATTTAATTACTCCTCGAGTTCAAGTGGTGGCATGTTTTGTGAGAGATCTGGAAGTCTAGTATGCAGCGTTCAGATAGACACTGTAATTGAACTTCTGATTTTTTTCCCTCCTTTTTTTGTTCTCAACAATTTATTAAATCTGCACATTGAAATCTTGCTGGAAAATTATTGTGTATGTCAACAGTCTGCTCATCGTGGTCTGCCAGAGATCACAATACCTGTATGCTGATTTGAGGGCATCTGCTATGAGTATGGACCGGTGAAATCAGACGTGTGGGGTCCTGAGGTGTCTGCACCTCTCATTATGTGGCAGGAGCAGGGTGAAGGCAGCCTTGGTCTTTCCCAGAGATCTGACTGAGTCTGCACCATGCAGAGGTCAGAGCAAGGGATGCTCTTCATTAGGGACTGAGCTCCCTCTGCTTGGAGTCCTGTTTGCTTTTAAACTTTGACTTTTCTTTGTCTCTGGCTGAATCTGCTGCAGAGGGATGCTGGCCTCATTGCTTGTCCTAAATTCTGTTGTACTTACCTCATTACTCTCCTAATGACAAGCTGACAAATGCCTTTGCTTGATTTACTGGCAGTGTTACAGGTGTGTGGAACACTTGTCTGTACCTTGCTACTACATGCCTAATTTTTCAAATGGCTGGGTGTGCTAGCTTCCTTTGCAAGCTGTCCCTGCACACTTCCCTGGTAGAATTCCCCTGCCATGGCTTTATCACATACCTGCACCCAAAGCTTCCAGTGCTATGCCATGAGATTTGATAGAAATGAAGGATGGTTTGGGTTGGAAGGGACCTTAAAGATCAACCAGCTCCCGCTGTGGGTAGGGACACCTTCCACTAGACCAGATTGCTCAGAGCCCCATCCAACCTGGCCTTGAACACTTGCAGGGATGGAGCATCCACAGCTGCTTTGGACAATATGTTCCAGTGCCTCACCAGCCTCACTCCACATGTCCAAGAAAATAACTCAGACCCTACCTGCATGTTTTGTTAAAGGTGGCCTGGTAAGAAGTGAACAGTGAAATGGCACAGTGCAGCAGCCCTCCAGCTGTTTGTGGGTATTTATGGGTGTGCTGGATCAAGGATGATCCTGCATCCACCCTGGGACAGGCAGCAGGGCAGTGGTGTCCCTGCTCAAACCCTCGCCAGGAACTCCCGCCTGCTTGCAGCCCAAGGGTGCAGATTTGCACGCCACCTTTTAACTCTCTTGGTCATTGAAACCAGGCAAGGACATTTTCACTGATCAAACCCTGGGAAACAGAGCCGGCCACCACCTGCACGAGCACATCACTGAGATTAAACCTGAGGCTCTGGAGCGAGGGAGCACGGCAGGTAAGAGGGCTCCAGGCATCGCACAGCGATGCAGAGGCAACTGCTTGGGAAGGGAAGAACACCAACATCTCGCACACACATTTCTCCACCAGTTGGGCAGAGCTCTCCTGCTTTTCTCCTGGCTGTGTTGCTAGGAGAGGAGCGCTCTGCCCTCCTCATGGCTATGAATAGCTCTCGCTTGTTTATCCAGCCCAGCTCCGCCTGCTGGTTACAACCACAGCCGGCACCACCTCACGGCATGACACCACCGGGAAACAATGCACTGCCAGGGAACAGCCCCCTCCGGCTCCGGACGCTTGGGGATACTTCTGCTGCACCGCTCCACAGCCACCCTTCTCCTCCTCTTACCGCACTCCGCGGCGCATCCTCTGCCCCCAGCAGAACGGGCTAAACCCCCAGAGAGCAGCGCTGAGAGCCAGGACCTGAAAATCAGGGCATCAGCTCAGAAATCTGCCTTGAAAATACACACACACAATCACTTTAGGGTCCTTTTCTGCAATTCCAGTGTTAGAGTCTTTCACAAGCTACAAAAGTTACTTTACCTTTTTTAGTGAAGGCTGATCTTCTTGCATAAGCCCAGGAGTTGAAGACCACGGACTTCAAGAAAAGTAACAGATGGCTTGAAAATTGGCAATAATGGGATTCCTGAGATTTTCTGGACGATATTTTGTCTGAGGTCTGACCAGGAATGAAACAGCTCTATCAGTGAAATCAGATGGTCTTTATGGACAAGGGGAAATACTGATGGGGTTGAGCAAAAGCCTCTTTGGAGCACTGCAAAATGTGGCCATCTCAGGACATTTACTCCATGGGACAGAGGGACAGGCAGCAAATACAAGCAGCCTACACATTATGAAACAGGATGTGTGTGCTCAGGCAACCACCGAGGGCCGTGCAAGTTCAGGGTAGCAGAGCAGACACATAACTGCAGCTTTTGGAACAGCCTGGGCACTCAGTGAGAAGAAAAGTGCTGGGCAAGGCAGAGCAGCATAGATCAGAAGAGATAGGGATGGTTGCTGCACAGGTACAGGTGAACCACCCCTTCTTTTTCAGGATCATGAGCTTCCAAAGGTGCCTATTTCCTTGGACATCTCGTCTTTCTCCACCTGGGAATTTGGTTGGGATGAAATCTCAATACTGCATATGCTCATCCAGAATTTCCACATGCCCATCAGGCCTTTCAGATAGTTGGGCTGCTGAACATCCAGAAATTCAGGATAGGTTGACTGCACACTGGGGAGGTGAACTGTACAGCATTCACACACTATGTCTAATGAATCCCAAAATTGTCAGACCTGCTGTGCATATGCTGTGCAGATGATCTGCATGTGTACAGTTTGCCCAGTGTGCTCTGAAGGTGTCTGGTCTCCCCTGTACTCACAGAATATCTACGTGGTGCAGGTGTATGTATTCCCACTTGGAAAACAGGCCAAACATGGGGTTTTTTTCACACATTCTTGATGTATTTGTAGAAGAGGGAACAGCTGAAGGCTTCGGCACAGTAGGCAAGGAAATTTAGGCATATTTCCTGTGTATGGGTGTCAGATTCTCCTATCCCATGCTGCTTGTTTTACAGCAGTCACCTATACAGGACTGAGGTTGGGGTCCTGTTATTTAAGACATTGTACCTGCACAAAGTGAAAGGGTGTTATGTTTCCTGCTGCCCCCCCAAATCTTCTACCATGATCTAAACTAATAGAAGTGCAAGAAAGGGGCATCACAATTCATACTTGAGAGATGAGCCAAATAAAAGGAAGCTCCTAGTCTCCTAAAGCAGGACCCGGGTGGAATTTAGACACCTGAGTGCAAAATATGATCCTGCAAATTCATGTTTAGGTCCTGTCATGTGCTGGGGGTACCCAGACCCCTCAGGCCCACCAGATTTGACAATGAGGCCCCACGGCTTCAGTATCTCTGCTCCTCACCTACCTGGGAAAGCCTCCCACCTGACAAGGCTAAGCACAACAGCGGCAGCAGGAGAGGGCAGACATGAAGTTCCTCTTTGCCTAGGGGAGCATTACTCCAGGATGGGGTCTCTGTGACCCCCCAGAGAGGATAACCCTTCTTTTTAGGGTGCAGTGTCCAAAGGGGTTAAAGCCCCCACGGAGGACATATGGAAGACCCAGCCCGTGCTTCCTCCTCTCCTGCAGGGCGTTCCTGTCTGCATCTCCCATGGATGTGCTCCAGCTCCCAAGGTGCTGGCTGTTTTGGAGAGAGAGGGAATGCTCACCTCTTCTGCCATAGGCATTATGATTTTCTTAAAAGCGTTGTGGCTTCCCTGGGCACAAACACACCCGGGAGAGGAAGCATCTGCAGGAACCAGCAGCCTGGCTGTTTGAGATTTTGGCAGAGAGGAGGGGGAAGCCCATGCTCCAGTCCACCCTTGGGTGACCACTTCTGGCTTTTTACCTCATGTCCCTTTAACATAGAACTCATAAGCAGGAGCTGGGCAAAGGGACCCACGTTTTCACTCGTACATGGAGTGCCACGAGATCAATGAGATTAAACATGTGCTTACATGCTGTCCTGAATTGGGGCCATGAGGAGAGCAATGGGAAAGTAAATAGAAGGGAAACATTATGGAAATGAAGGAAGAGGGAAAATCCACCCTGCCAAGAGCAGCAGCTCTCAGCAGTTACAAGAAGATGTGGCCTCACCCAGAGCTGATTAGGCATTAGGAAGTCCAGGGACTGGAAAGGAAGAGCAAGTCATCTTCATCAAGGTTAAAAAGTGACTGAAAAGAGTGAGGTTTGGAGCAGTGGAGAAAGGCTGGGCACAGCCATTCCCAGAGAAGGTAGGCTTAGCCTAAGTTGTTTCACCCCATTAGCAGAATGTGGATACTTGAAATGACCAGGCTTCAACCTGTGACAGTACAGGGAGGCTTTTCTCCCTTTAAAGACTCCAAAACCTGGAGCTGAATGTCAGGCTCTGCAGGACCCTGTGCACCAGTGGGCACAGCTGCTGCCCTGTGTTCTGTTGCAGACACTGTGGCAGAGGAAGCTGGACATGATGACTGCTCTGTCCATAATCTGGCTTTGCTTCCAACAGGCTGAGTGTGGCAGTCATCCTCTCTGGAGGACCTGCAGCACCAGCTCCCAGCATCTGCCAAGGTGAGAGTGCTTGAGCAGCCTGTTTGGGGGGTTCACTGACACTGTGGCCGAAGCTTGGTGCGAGTGCACCTTATCAGCTCTCAAGTGCCTGACTGCAAGTGGTTGATTTGATTTTCCTGCAGGTCAAATTCCAGACTACGTTCTTCCACCTTTTTATATTCTTCACATAGCCTTCGAAATTTTCACCTGCATCTCTTGGAGCTATCCTGCTCTTCTGGCTGGGATATTTGTAGGTGTGTCTCTGATTTTCCAGCCTTCTCTCCTGCCTTTGCTCTTCCCCTTCTCCCTTCTCCCCAGTCAACCTTGGTTGTAGTCTTCCTTCTCCACTCGACCTCTATTTCTCTTTCCTGGGAAGAACCTCATTTGCATCTGTCCTAGTATCCAAGCTACAAATTAGACCTGGTTAAAATTTCTTTCAGCAAAACTGCGACTTGCATAAAACTTTTGAGTTTTGGGGGAATTGTAGGAGCTCTATTTTGGGAAGTGGCTTTTCTGTTGAGCACCAGAGTTCAGTCAAAAATGTGTATTCTCCCTTCTGTCACAGGTTCAGAAGATGACCTTGAATAGGTCACTTCATCTGCCCAAATGTTTTACCACCTGTTAAATTTAGATAAAAATACTTGTCTGGGTTAGTTAAATGTCTTTGAGATCATTGAACAACAAAAGCTATCCAACTAGTGATTATTATGATTATTATAATTACTTTTATTAAATGAAACCAGCTGATTCTTGTGCAAGACTCTTCTGGGCTCCACAGACCTTTACAGTTGAGACTCTGAGAAAAAAAATCTTTTGTTATCCCTGGACAGGGATGTGTTTTTTGAGATTGAGTTTTGTGGTTTTATTACGAAACGTATGACAGTCGGTCATGTGGTTTGCTTTCTGGGCTGACTGAACCCTGCTGAACCCGTATGCAAGGCAGCAGAGTTTAATGATTCACAGGGGCTATGTTTTGGTTTGGCTTTTGCTGGACGGAGGCCGTGCAAACCTGCATGGCCAGGGAACCCTCTTGGCTGGAGTCACTGAAAAAACTTAGCTCAAATCTCTGCAAGCCTGGACCCAACATGGCCCCGCTGTTGGGCCAGGCCCTTTTTGGGTGTCTTGGGTTCTAAGAACTGGCCATGCCTTGAGACACCTAGACTTTCTCACTGGACAACTGCACTCTCCCTCTGTTATGGTGGTAATGGGAGACTGCAAAAATTTTTGGGAGTCCATGAGGTCTTGGTTTTTTGTGATGTCTCCCTTGCCTTTTTCCCTTGCCTCCCGCCACCGTGTTGCTGCGGGATGAAATTGACCCCGAGGCCCCTGGCGTTGGGTCTCCGCCGTTTGGCGTGCCCGGTTATTTGCACGACCTTGGAAGGGAATGAACGGAGCGAATTCCTGGCCGGCTCCTCGGCTGATCCTCGAGGAGCCGGAGCGCTGGGAGCCATGGTTCGTGGCGGCGCTGGCGAGGGTGGGACGCGGCGGACCCGTGCTCTTTACTCAGCGGGTTTAGCGCTGGCTTTCCTGCCGGAGGGAGCCTGCAATGCCCCGATCCCTCCCGGCGAGGGGGAAAGCGGGCGCCTGCCATGTTCGCGGGGAGGCGGCGGGCGCCCTTCTCCCTGCCCCGCGCCTGTCACCGGAGTTGGAGTTCGCATGGAGGAGGCCGGCGGAGGAGGAGGGAGGCGGGAGGCGGGAGGAGGAGGAGGAGGAGGGAGGGGGCCGCCTTGTTTGTGGCTTGTCAGCAGCCGCTGGAGA
>VXAC01007106.1:636848-663391 GCA_013399225.1 Rhipidura dahli | reverse complement strand
GGGGAGAGCCTGGGGCGGCCGCCGGCTCCGCTGCCCCGCGCCGGGGAAAAGCCCCGCGGGGGAGGGTGGAAAGCCGGGGTCTTTTGTCAGCCCTCCATCCCGCTGCCTCTGGAGCCAGGCAGATCGCCGCGGGGATGGGAGACGTTTTTCCCTCCTGGATGTCGGGAGATTAGATGAGATGTATTTACAGTTGCCGTTTATCAGCAAGTAAATATCGAGCTCGGCGTGAGAGCAGCAATGTGAAGCCTGCTTGCTCGCTCTCTTGCCGGAGGTTTTGTAGGTGTTATCCTACTGTTGGTGAGGTGATAATGTGCAAGAGCCACGGGAAAAAAAAAAAAAAAAGGCAAAGGGGAGAGAATCCCTGCTCCTCACACCCGGGCTTATCACAGTATCGGTACTGGGTAAATTTAGAGGGGTATTTTTTCCTTTTGGCATGAGGCACAGAATGAGGTCTTTTAAGTTTGTCGTGTGCTATCATTCAGATTTCATTGATTCTAGTTGTTTTGTTAAAAAATAACCTACAAGAATCTGAGCTGCACAAATGTTCGTCATCCTAATGTCCTGACACAACCTATGCGAGGCAGGAGCTGGAAGAGGGGGAGAGAGTGAGGATATGTGCTTTCCCAGTCAAGGCTGGGAGGAGAGCATCATGTGTTGAAGAATATGAGCAGGAATGGGAGATGGGGGAGGGAGTCTAAATTGTCCTGAGACCCTATTCAATCCAGCAAGGAAGATGGAGGATCTTGCTGCTGCAAAAAAATGTACGGCAGAAATCTCAGCCAGCTTCCCTCTGACTTGTTACCTCCCTTCAAAAAAATAAATAAATAAGCAGAAAAAGAATCAAAGCAAACCCCTGTGATTTGCTGTAACGTTTTCCATGATACCTTTATCCCACATGCCTTACAGTCAGTCCAGTGATGGAGGTATGTGAGAAGCAGGGAGAGAGACTCTGAGGTTTATCGTCACAGGAGGGGGAGAAGTATCAGATCATGTTTGAAAGGAGACTTGTCAGGCAATGAGGTAGGGAGGAAAAATGCCTGTTCTAGGCAGCTGGACCTGGGGAGAAGAAGGAGGCGGCTCCAGCACCTATGGTTCTGAAGCTGGATGGAAAATCTGTGGAGAGGGGATGTAGACAGATGGGGGAGCGGGGAGGAAGGATGTCTAAGAAAGACCTTGGACCGTCTCCTTGGAGCGCTTTAAAAAGAGGGGAAATTGTGAACTGAATCAGGGCATGAGCAAGGCTAAAGCACAGCTAAGCTAAGTGTGATGTAGCAGGACTTTTCAGTATGGAAGAACACAGAGGTTGAGTTTTCTGACTTGGTGGAGTATGGGGCATTTGGTAAAGGGAAGAGATTTTTGTAGCCAGGGTGATTGTGACTTGTGCAAGGATTGCAGCTGAGAGGATGAGGAGAGAGTATGTGGCTTGCCTTTTCCATAGATTGCTTCTCTGGTAGAGGGGCCTTCTGTTAAAATGTCTTCTTAAATTTCTGTTAATTTTGCTGGACTCTGACAATAGCAAGGAGAAAATCAACTGTCCCTTGTGAAAGTAAGCGTGGGGATGAAATATAGCTTTATCATTTTATTGATGTTTCCATTCACCCTGCACCTCCACATGCATGGAATCAGCAAGTTTGTGCAAACACACCTGCTTGTGTCGCACATCCTTCCTCTTGAGGGGCAAGGTGCTCATGTTGTGAGGGTAGTTCCTGCACAGACATGGCCCAACTCTTGTGTTTTCCTTAGTTTACAGAATAGCTTATTCCATCAGCCTGGTAGCAGTAGTATTTGACAGCTGACTTTGTGTTAGCACAAACTGCATGTGAGGTGGCTGAGACTTCAAACCAAAACCAGTATGTGATGTGTTTTTAGCTTTTCCGCTCATGGCAGCATTCCCATGATGGAGCAGGGACACACCATAGGCATTTCACATGCACAAATGAAGTGTTACATGCAGATGCAGAGGACAGATCTCAGGTCAAATGTACTCCAAGTCACTCTCTTTGAGAAGAAGCTGAAGCAGCACCAGCTCGTTGCAGGCAGAGCTCACACGCTGCTCTCACACACGCAGATCACACGCGTGTGCTACACCTTTCCTCTCCAGGATCACCTGTTTGAATTCTGGCTGGGCTGGCAGCACAGGGAAGTTTTGCACCCTCCTGGATGGGGATTTGATGGCCTTTCTGTTCCAGCTTGGCGCTGGATGGGCTTGAGCCACAAAAGCTTAACAACAGGGAACACTAATGAGCCCCTGCTTGGCATGCTGAGAAGAAAGGCCAAGGGCTGAGTGGGCATAAAAACAGTGGCATGGAGCCCCTTGGCCAGAGTCTGAGCCTTGGCATGAAGGCTGAGGAGGGAGCAGAGCCTCTGGAGTCAGGATCAAGACGGCAGCGCTGCAGCAAAGGCACGAGAGGAGACCATGTTGGGGGGAGGAGAGCAGGCTGCTGTTTCCACATCATCTGAAAACTCAACCTGCTGTCAGGACAGAAGGAAGGCTTGTGCATATTTTATGTCACTTTTCTCCTTCTAGGACAAGCTGCTGATCTGATCAGCTATGCACTTTAAAATCCTTGATGCACCAATCAGCAAGTATGACTTGAGGCCAATAACCAGCCTTGGCCTCCTGCCTCTGCTCCTTTGTGGACATCCCATGCTGCCCTTCCCCAGAGAACGTGTGCACAATTAAACCCTGCACGGCGTTCCTCAACTACGGCATGGGATGTGATGAGCTGCATGGAGACGGGGACAGAAAATGGCAACGTGTCAGGGCTGGGGGGGTGGAGGCGGGGAGGGGAATTGGCTATTTCTTATGCTGTTTGCTGATGTCTGGAAGGAGACTAAATGGTAAATTGGTTTTCCTTTGAACTAGTGGTATGTTGTTCCAGTCAGCTGCTCTTTCTTCAGAGGTCTTCAGTGGCAGCTCAAGAGTTGGTGGGGCTGGCAGTAAACAAAATGTATTTCACTCCTTCAGCCTGAATTTTGCTGGGGGCTGTCAGACGAGGATCTCTCCGCAGTAGATAGTTATTCAGTGCTGCTTCTGCATGACAGAGCCACTTGAGCCACTGACACTGCTCCTGCCCACTGGAGATGGGAGCACCACCAGTGCTCCCTGCCCCACACCTAAGGATGCAGGCAGCCCAGGCACTGTAGTTTTGACAACAGTCTCACACACAAACATGTAACTCCTGTGTCCCATAAGCCGGCTCACTGCCCTAAACACCATTTTGGTACATGTGGGGAAGCAAATATTTTTGTTATGTGATGCAGAGTTATGACCCTAACTGAGTTAACGTTGGCCCTGCTTTATCCTTCACTTGTCCCGCGTGAGAAATGGCCATGGGACAAAGAGGTCTCACAGAACTTGAGCTCCTGGCACTGATCTGATGGGCAGCCTTAGGCAAACTGCCTTAAAGCTTTCGTGGAGCTTCCTGCTGTAGTCTGTGAGATGGGGTAATGCTTGCTCAGCTCCCGGAGAGGAGCAGCCCCCCAGGGGTTGTGTGTGCCTGTGCAGACACCACGGCGGGCTCGCACACCAGCCCACGGACAAAGCGTGTGGTTTTGCACCGAGCGTGACTCATGCGACGATAAATTTTGCTCGAAGTATGTGCACACTCGGCGCTCTGTTGGACAGTGGATTCTGTTTTGTCCTTCCAGCAGAAAACAGCACAACTTGCCAGTGACATGGACTGGACATGTATTCCCATAACAACAATATTATAAACATATGGTAAACCTGGTGTATCAACTGTGTCTCCATGAAGAACAAGGAGCCGGTTAACAAAAACTTGAGAATGTCTGAGGCTGTATCTCCCCAGACTGTGATCTCATCAGCTTTCCCAAGCTAACCTCAACCTGGTCACTGCTTGGATTGTAAACTTGGGAGGGGTGGGGGGGCGGTGGTGAGAGCAGTTAGCAGGAATGGCTCTTTGTGATTCAGTCCACTTCCCTGTGACTCAGAACTGAACTATCCTTCGGTAGAGTATTTGGGGATAGTACTCTTCAGATGTTGAACATCAGTTCTTAGAAGAAGCTCTGCAGTACCCGGGCTTGCTTGCTTGCACAACTGGGGTTTTTCTCAGCATCTTTTGTGAAAACAAAACCCTAAAAAACTACTTCTGACTATTAAAGACGCCATGGTAATTTTTGCCAAAAGAAGAAGTGGGAGTGGTCTTAGCCCTGGGCACTTCGCCAGATTCGAGCTCAGGAAATTGCAGTCTATCTAGGTAAAACTCCCTATAGTTTAAATGAAAAAAAAGTATTCGTCTCTTACTGTCTTAAAGGGTAAGCACTGTGTTCTCTGGAGCCTTAAACAGACAGTACATTCTGGCTGGAGAGGTGGTTACAGCTGCTTGCTGGGAGAAGATTTTTCTTTTTATGCAAAAACCGTGGCCTTTTTTGCATTTTTGGGATGCTTCTAATTGCAAAATGCTGTATGCATTTTAGGTTATTGCAAAGCTTGAATGAATATGTGGCTCAGCATACAAATGCAAGGGAATATACTGGTGTGGTGTTTGCAGAGGGAGCAGGCGCAGCCAGCAGATACACATCTTTTCTGTGGCAGAAAAATAAGGACCAGTTTTTCAGTCTTGCGCGTGTGCATCTGGGGGCTGGATTTTGTATGTTTAGCAGCAACTGCTTTTGTAAGCTGCTGCTAAGGCACGTAACTGGCTGTGTGCAATTGCAGTAACAGAATGTGAAAATGCAACTACACACAGACCTGTAATCTTGCATGCAAAATACTGCTGGTCTAGTTCTCCAGGTACCAAAAAAATGGTCTGAGATTGTACTTGCCTTTCCATTTAACTGTGCTCACCTGCATTTTTCAGGTGACAGCTGTATGTATGCAGTGCTGAATGATTATCCTTTCTATTTTTGCTCCAAGAAGAAGGAAATTAAATTTTTACTGGTGATCATGGCAGTGCATGTGTTGTAATAAGTCCGGGATGGAGGTGGTTGGGGGGTTGCAATGAAAATTCTGTAATGCTTTGAAATTCTGGGGGAATGCATGGGTGAAGAAGGAGAGCAGAGTGAGCTTCCATTCCCCCTACAGATGAAGAATATTGAACTGCTGAGCTTGTCAGTGCTGTCAGGATCTGACCTTGTCTTCTGCCAAATCCAGTACTTTCAGGCCCCCCAAAACAGAATGTGCATTTGGGCACAGGTGGATGCAGGGCTGAATATCCAGGCTGGGAAGGGTGTCCTTAGATATTCCAGCCCAGAACCGCCAAAGTGTGAAACAGGTCTCCTCCTCCTCACTCAGTGATGTGTCTCAGCCCCGGTGAGATGCAGGCAGCTGGTGGGGGCAGGGGGGACACGCACAGGAGAACAGCTCACTTTCTCTGCACTTCACTCTCCAGCTTCTCTGGTGACAGTGATAACAAAGGGCTGCTCAGCATTAGGTGATACGGATCTCTCTCAGCCCGCTGAACTTGAGTCTTGCAGGCTTCTCACTACCCCTTGGGGCTTGGATGTCACTGTACCCTCCCATCGTGGTGTGGCCTGGGACAGTACCCCTGGGGACTGAAGGCTGAACTTTCTCCACAAGCTCTGGAAGCATGGATTTCTTCTTACTGAAGCCTGTGATTTTATTTTGAGGTTGTATCTTGCCATCCTGGGTCCTTGACTGCAGTCACTTCCATTTTGCATGCTGCTCTTTGTAATTGAATCTATCGATGTATATTTAATCCACTTGGCACCGTGGTTGGTAACTAGGCACTGCTTCCCAACCTTCTGTCATTTGTTTTCACAATTACTGTCTGAAGTTGGGGTGGGTGCCTGTGGCTCAGCTCTTTGCCCAATTGCTAGACTGCCTGGGAAGACCTGTGCTTGACAGTCAGGTCCACAGCTGGTACAGCTCCCGTCCTTCCATCTGGATGTCAGCCAGGTGTGTAGGACTTGGGTCATGGAAGCTAAGCCCGTTGGGTTTAATTCTCCTCTCTGCCACTGATTTGCTTTGTGTGATCATGGGCAAGTCCTTTAACCTGAGATGGCCTCAGCTGGGTTTATCTACTCCAGAAAAGTGTTGTAAGGCTTAATTATTGCCAGCTCTTCAGAAACCCATGGTGGGAAAAAACTGTGTTTTATTCAGAAATATCGCTGACCTCCCTGGCCTTTCTAAGCCACCTCAGTGGTGCTAGGAGATATCATTTTTCCAACCTCAATAATGTTTCTTCAATTTTTCATCTGTACATTCACCCACTCTCTCAGCTGCATGTAAAAATGCCAAGCTGTCTGAAGTCATGGAAATATTTTTATAAACTTGACAGCCACAGCAAACATTCCTCCTTGGCAATAAACAAACAAGGTGCACAACCTGCCATTAACATCAATTTATAGCAGAGAGACCTTCGTCACTCATTGATGAGGGAATCCTAGACAATTCTTGTGCTAGCAAGCCATAAAGTAGTGCTGTCTGAGATTAGGAAAATACTGAATCCTTTGGGTTCCTGTGTGCAGGGAATAACTGGGAAGCTCTGTTTGCCCAAGTGTGTGCAGGAGTTCAAGCAGGCACCAGGTATTTGGTTTATTCAAGCCTCTTACAAACTATGTTTGGCTTGGGTATGCGTGTGCTCGGGGGCTTGGTGTTTGTTTGTCAAACAACAAAAAGCCTGTTGTCCTTAGTGGCAGCTGAAACACAAAGGTGGTACAAATTAAACTGGATAAATTTTAGACACCCAAAAAAAGGCTGCAAACAAAAGACATCAGTGAGCGCTGCAGGAGCAGAGCCCCCGTCACGCAGCCTCCCGTTCGCCCCCCTTCCATTTTCCTTGCAGCTGGCCGTGGGCTGGTGAGGTTGGCAAGTACCTGAACCCACACTGCAATGTCTTCTCACGGTGAGCAGTTCCCCATGTAAGCACTCAGACAGTGCTCGTTTTGGTGTGTTCTAGGTTAATTTACTCTGAATACATCTAAACACACATCTCCAGAGACATTGGTGGTGCTGGCAAAAAAAAACGGGTAACCCTCTTATTCTTACGTTACTTTGGGTTATCTCTTGCTCTTCTGGCAGGCTCTCTTCCTACTATCTTTGAGTAGTGGATTCTGTGGCATGCTCAGGAGAAGAAAGTCTAGACTGTTCTTCACCTGTGTCTTTGATGGAAAACTCAAAGTAGGGAACTAAGCTTCTTTCTACCACCTCACTCATTCACTGCCTCTCTGTGCCATAGTTCCTCCCTTCTTCAAATGAGGATGACAAGTCTTCACTCTGCTTCCACAAAACCTTTGAAAACTAAGGAGAAAAACATGCAGGGCATTTGTCTTCCCTCTCCAGGAAATCATAAATCCCTCCCCTCACCCCTCTCCCTTCTCCTTTCCACCTTTTTTCTCCTCTCCTCTCCTCTCCTCTCCTCTCCTCTCCTCTCTCCTCTCCCTCATTTTCCTCTCATTTTTAAGAGTTGTTATTATTATATTCTGTCCCTTTAGGTCTCCTCTACTTCCACTGCTCTTGCAATCTGTCTCTCTCTGCTGTTTCCATATCCCCTTCTATTTGCAGCTCTCTTCCTTCTGTTCATGCCATTTTCTTCTCTCACCCTGTATCTTCTACCCTCCCCCACTATTCATGCGCCGCACACTCCTATCGCTTCCCTCTAGTTTATCCTCCAAATTCCTCCCTTATATGTGTGTCTCCACCGTGGACCCCTTTGTGTTGTTGCCGCTGTGCGTCCCTGCGGCCTGGCTGCCTGGGAGGTGCCAGAGGGGCGGGCTGGCCAGGCCTGAGGGAGAAGGACAGGGCGTGGGATCAGCTGGACAGCCCCCTGCTGCAGCTGTGGCTGGCTAGGCGGGGTGGGGGTTGCCCTCTGAGGGAGCAAGGTGAGACTCCCTCCATGTGTGTGCCGCTGGCTCTGGATGGAGCTGCCTTGAGTCTCTTTCTGAGCTGCAGCACGGTTGTCACTTTAATGTCTGAGTACTTTGTTGTTTCTGCCTGGAAGCCTGATGAAGTCTCCAGTCTCAAATGTTGTCTCCTGACTTCACCTTACCTCCTTGGACATGACCTTGTGACTTACTGTCGTCTTGACCTATTGTCCTATTCCCATTCCTCTGACTTCCTCCTGGCTCTAGACACTCTGTCCTGAAAACATGGATTGTGCTGTGCCTGGCTGTGTGTTGACATGTCTGGCTGTTGAGAGGATGACTGTCCCACTGTGCCACTTCCAGCTGAGTTCAGGGCCCTATGCTCTGCCAGGGAAATACATGATGGAGGAGGCAGAGGACGAGCACCAAAGGTTTGGGAAGCCCTCTGCATCTTGATGGAGAGTTGCATTGAGCCCGCAAGGCAGTACCCAGCAGGTCAGGACAGCTGTGCTGTGTTCCTGGCAGACCTGTGCTTAGAGTCCTGCTGCTGGAAGAGGACAGGAAGAACAGGGTCACTGCCCTGGAGTGACAGGTAGGGAGAACCCCTATCCCATCTGCCTGAGAGAACCACCTGATCCCACAAGGAGGCTATCCCACTATCTGATGTGGGATAGAGTTTCCTCCAAGTCAGCCAGAGTGGTTGCGGTGTATTTAACCACCTCTCTTCAGGGACAGGATTTTGGCTGCAAGGATCATGTCCAGCAGCAGCAATTGAAAAGTGGTGGTTTTTTTATATCCCCTCATGGATTCTGTTTTCTTCCCACACAGGGGACATGTGATATGGAGAAGTCCCTTTCTCAGGGCAGGGAGAGGTGGTTGCATCTAGGCTGATGGGAGAGACAACCAAATCAGGGCTCGTGAGGTGTTCTGACAGCAAGGCACAAAACGATCAAGCAGATGGCCTTGTGCTGAAGTTCATCCAGTGTCCTATAGGACAGGGCATGGTGACTTTTTGGCCCCCAGTGGAGTTTAGCTCTATTCCTGGGTAGCACCACATTTCCCCCTGCCAGGTGTCATTCAGTCCCAGGCTCTTTAACATCATGAGCCTCAGTTCCCCTGACCAGACAGTTCCTGATTTCTCCCTTCTGTCTCTGCAACACTCCGACCCTTCCTTAGCATGATGATCTCCCTCATGCTCCATGCTAGGTGCTGTGCACCTTTTCCTGTTTTTCCCACAGCTGTTTTTCTCCCTCTCCATACCTGCTTCTCCTGTTTTACCTGCTTTTTCCCTCCTGCTCTGCCTCTGGGCTAGGTCTCTCTCCAGACTCTGTCTAAAACCCTCTGCCTCATTTGCCTTCCCAGCTGGCTTCCTTGTCTCTCTGGTCATGCCGTGAACTGTCAGAAGCAAGGGGAGGAGGACCATTGCAAGAGCAGGGCAAAGACTGGAGGGTGTCAGGGAGGGCAGAGCAGGAAGGCAGATTCCTAAACCAGGGTCCATCATTTGCTGGTGTCTTTGGCCTTTCCCAGGTATGTGCTCTTAGCTACATGGCAGAAGTCCCCTTTTCCCAGAAGTGTGATTTTCCCATTGCTTCTACTTCACTATTGGCAAGCTCCTGAAAGGTTAATGAAGTCATTCACTGCAAGAGGAAAAAGCACATCTTCCCATGTTTTGCATAAATTAATCTTGGAGATTATGGAGCAGCCGGTGCACAGGGCACAGGATATGCAGCTGTGTCCTTGAATCTTGTCACCCAAAATGCAGCTCTGGGAGTATCACGTAGGTGATACTGTCCACTCCGGTCCTTGATATCAGCTTAGGCTAAAATGTAGGTAAAAAGCTGTGGCCTCCCCAGTCATCTTTATTCATGTTTCATTGTGTGTAACAGGGACTGGGGAGGAGGTACCCAGGAATGCCCACAAGCCCTTCCTCCCATTGCGGTGGATCCTTGTTTCCCACAGATCCTCTTTAGAAAATGCCCTGTATCAGGTTTCATTCCCCCTGGATTTTTTTTTCTGCCTGAGAAGTATGCAGAAAATCATTCAATTGGTTTTGAACCACATGAGTGGGAGCAGGAACCAACCCCAGAAGATAAGTGTTCTGACCTTTACCGCACTCAGATAACTGAAAATAATAACAAATAAATGCATCTTGTTTCTAAACCTCAGACTTAGGACTATGTCCCTGCCTTATTCAACAAGAGCCTGAGCTCCTGGGAGGGCTGAGGTTATGAACCTGGTAGCTGCCTGCAGTAAGCAGCAGCCCTTTTGCTTTCCTTTTGTAAATGGAGCTGGAACCAGTCCTGATATTCAGGATGTGAGGGGACAGGGCCAACATCCCTACACTCCTGCCATCTTGCTGCTGGGACCCTGCATGTTTTCCCATGGCTGGTGTGCTGGGAGAATGAGAATTTGTTTATTTCTTGCCTGCGTGTGTTTCTTTGCACATTTTGCCTCTTGTTTTCAAATATAGGGTTGAACATTTAGGGCCATGCAGGGCTGGCCACCAACTAGACCTCCACATGTATGCAGACCCTGGATAAGATTATGGGATTTGCTCGGGAAAAAAAGTGTTAAAACCTCCAAATCACTGAGTGTTTAAAAAAAAAAGAAGGGAACCTGTCTAGAAGGAGGACATGCCGAATCGTGGCTTGCAGTGAGCTCCCCAGGTCTGGGTCTTAGGTCACTGACTCAGACTTCCATCATCTCTGCAGATGCCCCTAGGGAGGTTCATCTGAGACAGCCTCTCTCTGCAGGCCGCTGGTGACAGTAAATATTTGTACACTGCATGCTGAAGTGCTGATATGGGGCTGGAGTCCCATGGTGCAGTGTGCTGTCCAGACCCTGGAAAGAGACAGTCCCTGTCCTGAAGGACTTACTGCAATTCCAAATTAGAGCATTTTTGGTGCTTTCTGTAGTGTCTGTGACTTGATGTTCCTTCGGCAGGATGTTGCTTCCCTTCCCTCCTCTGTGACGTGGGGAGATTGTTTGCTTGGTTTCTGCCATCCAAACCACCAGCAACTGAAGAGATGCCTGTATGCAGACCGTGGGGAGAATGTTGGGAGGTTTCTGGCACTCTGTCAGTGTAAAGCACCTTATTTATTAGAGTCTAATGCCCGTTTGGGATGTACTCCTGATCTAAAGCTCCTGAATTCCTCCCTTTTAACGCTAAAGAAGCCATTCAGAGGCCCCCTGGGCCCAATGTGTGCTTCTGCTGAAGACTGCCCATATCATATATCTACCACTGTCTTGCCCAGAACTTCGGGTTCAGTGATTTTGTTTTCATTGGGAGATCTCCTCCAACTCACCTCTTCCTGCAGGGGTTCCAGCAGATACCCAGATAAATATGATATTCAGTGGGCTGTGCGTGTGTTTCCATAAGCTGTTGCAATGTATGGAAACGTGCATTTTCAACACGCAACCCAACACGTGCCTGGATGTTTGCATTTGTGTTGTGTGGATGCTTGCATTCATGTCTGCCAGTGTATTTGGGCTGGAGGAGGTAGCAGCAAAGGCCCTGGCAGCTGGGAAGAAAGGAATGACAGGCTTGCTAGGGGAGGGAGGAGAGAGTTTGGTAGCTGAGATGAGGATTGGGTAACAACTGGAGGGGGCGATCAGATTTAGGATCCATGTTGCTCACTCAAGAAAATAAGAGGAGAAGCAGTACATTGTTTATTGGGGATTGTGTTATTCCTGTGCATTATTTATTAGTCTTCTGCTAATGGTACTGCATAAAGAAGTGGCACTTCTACAGAAATTTCACAGGCAGCTGGAGGATCAGTTCCAGGAGGTATTGTAACCAGGTCAGGTTGGTGTAGGGAATCCTGCTGGGCTCAGTTTTGACAGGCTTTGGAAAAGAGAAGATTGTTCAGGAGGCATTTGGAGGGGAGAAGGGGGGGGCGGTGTCTGTGACTCACCAGGGAACAATGATCGCTGTGAGGATAAAGGGGCAGGCTGGAAGAAGACCGGGAGACAATGGTGAATTCCTGGGTTCAGCGGCATCAGGATTCCAGCCTGAAGTACAAGAAAGCATGAGAAAATGAAGTGTTTAGGAGGAAGTTTTAGGAGTAATAAAGGCAGCTGGTGAGAGAAAGCCAGAAGTAAGGAGAAAGCAATGCTGCACCTTGAAGTGGGTCCTGTAAGGCTCGATTTTGAGGCAGGAGTTGAAAGAAGGGATGTGCAGAAAGAGGTAGCCTGTGCAGTGACTGTGACTGAATCCTTCCTGAGTTACCTGTAGTGTCTCTTAGCACAGACCTGCTGGTTTGCAGCCTCTGCAGACATGACAGGCAGAAGTGTTGAGGTACCCAGGGGCAGGAGACTGTGTAGGTGTGTTAAGTTCGAGTGCAGAGAGATGGGTGCCAGGATGGGTGCCCCCAAGCAGTTCTTGGATACTGGTCCTTCCTTTCATTTGCAAGATGTCCAGTCACTTGGAGAGGTGGCACTGGTATTCTGGTAGGTGGCATTCTTCTTTCACTCAGCCATGAATCTGAAATCAGCCAATACTGGAGGAGGAAACCATGCCACTGGTGCAAACTGTCTTTGGGTGAGAAGCTAACTCATAGTCCCCAAAATACCCAGACAAAATGTAAAGGTTTTATTTTTAAGGTTTGTTTTACCCCACTATGTTCAACCATTGGGCGGGGAACACCCTCCATACTGCTTGTGACTTGTTTCCATGAGCCAAGAGCAGGTCTAAATGGAAGTTGCCTTGGTGACACTTCAACCTGAGAATCTCAGTGCTGAGCTGGTGCAGAATTTTTGGGGCTGGGGGGGAGGAGGAGAAACCACAACATAAACACAGCTTCATGGGCTGTCCTTTATTTTTCTGACTGCAGTATGAAGCCTACTTTGTTAAATACAGTCACACCATGAGCATGGGGATTCTTGTAGCACAGGCAGTAGCTCCATTAACCAGAGACAGCCCCTGCCCTCAGCCATCACAGCTGAGCTGCCATTACTGGTGGTGTTGGGATGCTATTTCTTATTTCAAGCAGGATTGATGCGAATCATTCAATGAGTACCTGGGACTGTTGGTGTGTTTGAGTGTTGTTTTGGGTGGTTTTTTCAGTTGTTGTTTTAACACTGCACTGCACCCTACAACAAACCTCCTTATTGTGTGCAGCAATCCTGGGGGTGTGGGTAGTGCTAAGTGCACTGAGAACTGTAACAATAACTATGAGAGTGGCCTGGAGGTTTGGAATTTATCAGGCCATGATGGGACAGGATTCTGTTTATCCACTGTGTCAATTAGAATAGAAGGTGACTTGGGCCAACCAACTGAAACACCTTCAGAGAGTGTTTCTCCACCTTGGGAGAATGTGTGATCATTTGAGACCTGGTACTTGAGTCCTAGCAGGGATTATCCATTGTGAAAAGACAGTTGGGAAAAGACAGTCCATTTTGGAAGTGAAGGGCTGGTGAGTCCAGGAATGATAAAATCACCCTTGGACTTTTTTTGTGTGTGTGTGTGTGAACTCCTAGAAGTCATCTCTGTTGGTATAAATGAGATCATTTGGCCTAATTAGTTCCAAGCTTAATTAGCAGTAATTATCCCAACATGGGAGTAATACTCGAGTAGGAAGTACTGAGTCCTCGATTAGATAGATCTCTAATTGGTGTTACAATATTGTAATTAAAGCATGCTTGTACGCCTCTGCCTCTGCAAGTGATTTGTTTTATGTCTGATTAAGCAGGGAGTCCGGCAGCCTCAAGGAGGCCAGGACATCACCACTGATTGAAACAGGGTATTATTCTTTGTTATAGGAAAGAAATGATGAATCACATGTACTAGGAAACACTGTGGGCCAAATTAGTCCTTTGAGTAATTGCTACTGGAGTTAGGGAAATTACAACAGGGGTAAATTTGGCCTCAAGTGTATAAGCTCTATCTGTGTATCACACAGTTAAACAAATACTCATTTGAATGTGCAGTCTGGCAATTACACCATCAGACAAATGCAAGTGAGTTAATCTGCATTTGTGATCACTGGATTGCAGGGGTGAGTTTGGCTGCTGCGTGATGGTTATTAGGTTGCACATTCTGCTCAGATTTTGTGGGAGCTGTTGCCATACATCCCAGGATGCAGCTGGCATTGTTTCAGATGGCCACTGCTAGCTGCAGTGTCCTCTCCTTGTCGGGGTGAGACCTGGAAAGTACCTCTAGGGCCACCAGGAGCACCTGGCAACTGGAGGAGAGGGACAGATAAAGAGCCCTCTTTTCTTCCAGCAGTCTGGCCAGTCTGATCCTCCCTAGCAGAAGAACCTTCAGAATATCAGGTAAACATGTTTTTTGAAGAAGTTTAAAATGAAGAGAGTGAAATGGGAACTTTCTGAAATTAGTCAGCATCACAACACAAAAGCTTCCTATGTCTTTTTAAGAAACCACCTCCTTAGGAGTTGGCAAGTGTGCTGCTTTATTACTTATCTGTTCGCTACATGAGTGGGCGACTGTACTTCCTGATTTGGTTCTCCAACATAGAGAGATCATCAGCATAGGTCTGTAGAGGACAGTAACTCCTCGCCTACAGAAAGTAACAAATAGGAATGCATGTATCCTCTGGCTGTCACAAAGGATTTCGAAGCACATTCGAGTCATATCCGAAGTAAAACATCATCTCATTTCCATTTTACCGCTGCAGAAACTGAGGCACAGATCAGTTGCTTCTCTTGCTGTAGCTCATGGAGCTGGTGTACATGGCAGCACCAGGAATGCAGTGCAGGTCTCATCACCTTCTGCTTCACCCACAAAAACATTTTTCTTTTCCAGGAGGGAGAGCCCTCCCAGAAAGAAGGAGATGACTTGAGCAAGGAAATAAAGTATACAGAATTCTGTTAAAGCAGAATTAGGGATAAGAATTTAAACAGCCCGTACACGGGAATTCAAAGCAAGGTTTCCATAGCAGCGTTGCTTGGCCATATTGTATATACACTGTTTTGCATTGTGCTGGTGATGTCAAAGGCATATTCTAATATCTGTGTGTGCAATATGTCTGCATCAGAGTTGCTATGAAACTTAAGGGTGAATTACACCATGGAGGCATATTCTTGTGTGGTGTTGGGAGGAAATAACAGAACTAGGTTTTACTAGGATTTTCCTCC
This sequence comes from Rhipidura dahli, assembly GCA_013399225.1. Classification (NCBI taxonomy): domain Eukaryota; kingdom Metazoa; phylum Chordata; class Aves; order Passeriformes; family Rhipiduridae; genus Rhipidura; species Rhipidura dahli. Next base: position 648,508 of record VXAC01007106.1, on the reverse strand, counting down.
AGAGATAATTTTTCTTAGAAAATTGCTGATTTGCCAGAATTGTTGCTATTTTCAGGAAAAGTTGACTTCAGTTTTGTGTTTTGTCTTGGAAAAAAAAACGGAGAAAAATTTTAAAGCTGTCAGAATGAAGAATTTCAAGAAGGTAAAATGAGACCTTGCATTAAGTTCATAGTTTAGTCATAGTTTCTAGGTAAAAATTTTGAAAACTGCTTTTTCGGTTTGGTTGGTTTTTTTTTTTTTTTTGTTTTTTTTTTTTTTTTGTTTGTTTTTTTTTTTGTTAACCTGATCAGATGTAGAACAGTTATTTGAAATTTCTGACCATCTTGAAGGAATAAAAAGCTTGTTCTTTCACACTACTTAGTCCAGAACTGTCCTGGGAGTGGCAGGTGACAAGGGAGTGACTGCATCACCCAGGACCGTGTGTGGCTGCCCGGTTGTGTGTTGCAATGGGAGCAGTGGGAGAGGTTTGCCACTGAATACCACTCTGACTTCCTGCTAAAGGCACGTAGCAAAACATGCCTGCTCAACAAACTGCTCAAATCTTTCACAAGGCTCAACTGTCTCTAAAAACCCCCAGTATCACCTGGATATCATAAGGTTAAGCTTTTGGACCTGAAGTGTTTTGGGTGGGAGCCACAGCTTCTCACATCGTTAAACCTCGATTCAGCAGATGATGGGATCTCTGAGGGGGAGCTGCCGCCTCTCCCTGCCCCACGCTGGGGATAATGGGACCTGTCCTTCTCACCTCCCTGTGCACGGACAAAGGCAGGACCTCCCGAGTGGCACCACAGCTCTTCCCTGTGCTCGTCCGGCTCTGCCCTTCGCTTCCAGCATTTCATCCAAGCTCTGAAGCTCTCTGGGGAAGCAGCAGGGATGTTGCACCCCGAGCTGGGAAGGAGTGCTTGCACTCATGGAAAAGCCCTGTGAGTTATTTTGGCATCACTCTTCCTGCTGGCAGCAATGTTTCCTCACTGCCAGCATTCCCAAATGTTGGTGTAGCCTGTATGCCAACGTCTCCTTTCTCCCTGCCCCCTCTTGTTGCAATTGCTAATTTCTGTGCCTGTGCCTGAAGAGCTGTAGTTTAGACTTGCTTTCCCATGCATTGAAGCCATTCTTGTTTAGGGAAAAAACTGCAAAAGGGGTGTAGGAGAGAGGAAAAAAGAAGAGAGCTGGTGAGACAAGCTGACAAACATCTGAATGAGTGGAAGAGACTTCTAACCCAAAGGGAGGAGTTGTGGTTTAGGTTAAAGCCACAAAGGAAGTGAAGGAGGTTACCACTTTCCTGTCTGTGGGCAGGAGGTTCTCCTTGTGCTCGTTTGAAGGCTTAGCTCTAGCTCATCCTTCCCTAGGAACATACTCATCTGTGTATTTCTTGAAAGGCATTCGAGCTGGCGTCTGATCTTGGGAGTGACAAATACCCCCTTTGTACTCAGAAATCAGCAGGAGCTGGGAGCTAAAGATCTGGGAATCACAGTCTAATTTATGGAGCCAGATATTCTAAATCGTCTTGTTAAGCCATGTGTCTTGTTTGGTGCTAGATCATGTACTGTTTTTCTCTGTGCTTCTTCCTCTTGCTGATTCCACTTGGAATTTTTGTTGTAAATATCTTTACGTACCTCTGCGGCCTGTTGGCTCCCCACAGGCTTCACTTCTCTCATTTTCTTGGATGATTGGCAAATTGTGTAGCCATCCTGCCTGGATCTAGCAGTCTAGCATGCTGATACAGGACAGATTCTGAATGTCATTGGGTTCCTACCAGCATGGCCTGTGATCAGGATTTTCCTTGATATTCTGTGCTTGCTTTTCTTTTAATAGCACAGAGGCTTGAGCTGTATGCAGTCGCAAAGTTTGTTGTCTCAGCTCTGCAACTCCACTCTTCATCTGTGAGAGGAGAGTGAGTGGTTAACCCTGGTGTGCTGCAGAAGGCACGCCAGGAGGGAGATGAAAGAATACAGAATTGCTCTTACAAGAGTTGTGAGCCTTCTTCTGAGTCAGAGGAGCACGGGCATGCAAGCCAGCTATCTTAATCTGAGCTATCAACTGGTGACTGCACAGTTAGAACCACTGTCAGTGACAGTGACTTTAGTATGTGCTGCCAGTGCCTTCTGATTACTGAGCACTGCTGTACATGAAAAGAGCATCTGAAAGGTGCTCCCTGAAGAGCCGTTCTGTGGTCTCTAACCTTCCATTAACAGCTCACCTTAGACCCTAACCCTGGCCTTGGGATGCAGCAGAGTTATTTCATTTACCAGGTGTGAAAATCATATTTTGCCATGTGAGGGTGATTGCTCTCTCAGGTGTATTACAGCAACTGGGGTTTCTGTCTTTTGTTTGTTTGGGTTTTTTAATGCTTTGTTAAAACTACAAGATATCATTAAAGATTTATATGTGGCAAATATGTCCTTTTTTGCAGAGTGTTTCCTTTTAGAGACCTTCACGGTATTGATTTCAAGTAGATTTTCCTCCTCTGTTTTCAAACATTTCCTTTGCCTATGGATTTTCAGCATTACTCACTGGAGCTGTGTGCAGTACATTCCCCAGACTATACTATCAAGCCAGACTCCCTTACTGCTGCTCTTTAAGGACCACTTCTGAAGCTGGAAAGACCATTCATTTGCTGTGTTCACTCAGTCCTGAGCAACTGTCCAGCATTACATCCTTATTACTCCAGGATGTATGCTGTCATCTGACTGAGCCATGGGTCTGCTTTCACTGTGTGCCAGTGGATCCCACACCTCATCCCACACCGAGAGCCTTGGGCTGGCCCTTCCTTGGACTGAGCAGTGTTTGTTTGGATGTTTCAGATGTAAAGGGAAAACAAGCTGTACGATGGGGAGATGAAGAAACCGGAAGCAGCTGCTGTTGTAAGGTCATTTGGTTTTGGTGTCTGCATTTCATTTCTCAAACTCATCCTTGTGGCCTCTAGAGTGGGGAATGGGGATTCCTTTTTGGAGAGGGCAGAGGACTCAGCAGGGAGGCTGAGATCCTAGAGGAGTGAGGTACCACTGTCCTTTCAAGGAGCAAGTTGATGTCCACCAATCATTTCTATGCCTCAGGATGAGGACCTGGGTTCCAAGTTCTGCTGGTGGCTGAAACAGCTCAGTGACAGCCAGCTGCTGGTGTGGTTCAGCCATCTTTTGGTGGATCATATCTGTGAGATGTTGAAGATTTGGATTCAGACCTTAAAGCATCTGGCTTATGGAATTTGGCTTTGTTTACTGTAGTGTTATAGCCTAAGGGCCACAGAAAGTGCAGCTTTATTGAAATCATTGGAGTTGTGCTTGCTTATGGCAGCAGGGAGCTGGGGACCCATTTTTTTGGATTGTATTGCCAGGAGCATAAACCCTTTTCTTTGGGAGATGCTTTGTAAGGATGACTCAAGTAAATGCCTGGTAAACATTGTCCTAATGGAAACAAGACGTTGAAATGATCAGGTCTCAGAACAATTCTTATTTCTTCCCCACACCTGTGACTTTCAGAATCCACCATCCTCAGTCCTTCTCTCCTTCCTCATTACCATCTTAGTTTTGAACATCATGTACACCACCAAGAGCAGGAACCACAAGGGACACTTCAGTCTCTGCACTTGGGGGAGATAGGGACTTGAAAGAGAAAGCCAGCTGACTTGCATGGGTTGCAGGCAGGCTGAAGTTGTGTCACTAGACAAAGCAGCAGCAATCTTTTATCAGATTCTAAAGTGGAAGGTATCTGTGCTTCAGCATTTAAATGTTTACATGAGATTCTTGCTACAATCTTTGATGCTGGATACTCATATAAAAGCAATTACCAAAAATACAAGTGACTTTTAAGAACGCTGTAGACAGTATCACCTGCATTTCTTACATGCTGGATGGACTGCTGGCATTCATTTTGTCTTGGTTTGACAGAGAGGGCAGGCAAAAGATCCAGGTGGTGTATAGGAACAGCCCGTGTTGTAAGCAAGTCAAGGCACAGGGAGTGTCCCATCAGAGTTACATTACCAAGGCAGGTCCCTTGTGCAGCACCAGCTCACATGTTAAATGGATGCTCTGAAATTAAAAGATATAGATGGAAAGAAGCATGCTGTCCTAAGTGGCTCTCAGGACCTTCAAGGCAGGTACTGTCAGCAGATGTATTCCTGCTAGGGAATAGCCTGGTATGATTTAAAATAAGCTGGCAGATTTTGTGCTCAGATGGACTAGGAACATTCATAGTCTGTTATTGCAGTTCAGCTGTGAGACGACAGCACCATTAGCAGAGAGGGACTAGCAAAATGTTTGGGCAGAAGTATGTCCAGTCATGACATCTGTTGCTAAAGTGGTCCACAGTTTGCACCATAAAAGTGCATGAGTAAAAATGGAGAAGGACAAGAATGAAGTGTTTATATATTTAAGCCAAAACTCGAGTGCCCCCTAATAATGAAGTGTCCTGGTTTTGTTGGTGTTGTCCTCCATCCTCTAAGGCCTCACAGATCTGAAAGCTGAGGATTACTGCAAAAGAAAGTCAGCACCATGCTAATGATAAGCTAATGTCTAATCTAAAGAGCAAGGAGGGAAATCTGCTTGTTTTCTTTAGAGGCATCTCTCTGTTTTATGTAATTTTGGTACAACACATGTAAATCAGTGACTGGTACTTTTGAAATGTATTTCTTTCATCAAAAGCTATTTGAAACAACAGGTTGCACCTATCCATTCAGTCTAAGCTCCCCTGACATTTTTAAATGACAGATAATGAAAACTGTCTTCATTATAACTCAAGCAATTTCATCAGACTGTCACCAGCAAACAATGGCAAACTAGAGACTGAACCCTCAGCTCTACTCTCCTACGTACCTGTGCTAGAGTACCTGGTGTCTTTTCTGCTTCTAGGAAATATAAGAGGTGATTTGTCATCTGGGAAAGGTTCTGTGATGCGAGGCACTAGAGGTCAACAGGAACATGTTAAAATCTGTCTGGGAGCCAGTGGTCAGATGGCATAAAAATGGAGCACAAATGTGAGAATGATCGTGGGTGAGAGACATGGCTTATCTAACCGAGTGCTGAATTCTGCACTGCCTCCAGTTTATGAATGGATTTAAAGCATGGTGCCAAACAGACCATATTGCAGTTGTCTAATCCTTAGGTGACAGAGGCAGGCATGATTGTAGGCAGAGCTGCATCCAAGAGGACTCATCAGAACAGCCCAGTCAGCCTGGTATTATTGCTACCTGATCTGTGGGAATCTGTTCAGCCCCTGGATCTGAACTGCCGCAGGGAAACCTGGTTGAAGGAGCAGCTGTTGAGGTATGGTACTGGCTTATCTTCCCCTGCCTGTCTCTTCTCAGCCAACATTGCTGCAGGCTTGCCTGGGCTGAGGATCAGTCACCCACATCTTTCCCCCCTTGCCCCACCCCCCCACTCCCCAAATTTATAGACTTAACTGAGCTAACCCCCACAGTTAGATTAAAGGGAGAATGAGAGCAGAAGGGGCATTTCACAATAAAACATAATTTCTACAAGATGGCCACAGTACGGGAGAGGCTAGCACCAGGGAGTGAATTATAGGGGTCCGGAGCAGAGAGAACTGTGGCAGAAAGAGGGCTGTTATTGGAGGACACAGGGAGCAAAATGATGGAGATAGAAGGTGTAGATGAATAGTTAGAAATGGCTGCAGTGGTGTGATTTGGAAGGAAAATCAGTCACTGCTTCAGTCACCAGTGACGATTAGTTTAGGGAGCTGAGTGGTAAATTACAGGCAGGTTAGGACTCCAAGAACATCCGTGACCCTGTGAAATGCTAGAGACAGAAAAGTTGCAGTGAGTAAGACTCAGATCTCATCTAACTGAGCATGAGTATCTCAAGGTGAAATAACAGAAGGAGAGGAGGCGGGAATATTGATTTCTGCCTCGCAAAACAGACAACAACGCCTACTTTTTCATAGCAAGAATTTAACCATTCGCTTTAATGGGCCAGTCTGTGGTACAGTGAGGGCTTGATTTCTTTGTGCACAGTCTAGAGGGGAATTCATGCTCAAGTTGGTTTTATTTTTTTGTAGCCTTGAAGGAGATGCATGAGCAAAATTTTACCCTCAAACCACTCTCTGCTGACTGTAGGGGCAGCATGAGTGGAATCTGTCCACGTTGCTGGCCTGTTGTGCAGCAGGCGGGTACCCTGAGCAGCTGGATGCCAGAGGAGCAGCACTGGAAGGCACAAAAAGCCTGTTATGCCAAGAGAGCTGTTGTATGTGTTGGCAACAGATGACTTCTTCTGTCTGTCTGAGGGCAGACTTAGCCTCCTATTTATCCTGTGAGAAGGATGCTTCTAATGAGAGGTGCTTTCTTCATCTGGTCATGGCTTTCTCAGAAATGTTGCCTTGGGAATGAAATTCTGTTTGCTTGGTTTTACACCGTGAAGGTGCACACGTGTGCCCCAGTGCTGTGGGCAGGCAGCACAGAGAACGTGGCTGTGTGGCTGTGCAAGGGGGCTTGGTGGCTTGTACCAGGTTCAGCAGGTGGCTGGAAGGGGAAGCAGGAGGTGAGGGTGGCAATTTTGTGAGCTGCTGCCATGTCTGTTCTCATTGATGTCAAAGATAGTCATACACATACAAAGGGAGTGTAAAGTCATGGCTGAGAATCCTAAAAGGCTCAAGGGTCAGGCAATTCCAGAGACAAATTCTGGCAGCACCCCCACACTCAATATGTTAGCAGTTCCCTGTAAAGCATGGGGACAGTGTGGTGTAAGCAGTATTCTTGGGCAATCATTGGTTCTGAAGTGTCCTCTATGCCAAAATTTCCCACCTTTGTTTGGTATGAATTCATATTTTTCATGTGTTGCATGAGCATATGCTTCCCCAGATTCTGTTTAGCTGATTTCCCTTCTGAATCAGTATCTGTTCTCTCCTTCTTTTTCTTCCCCCTGTTTTGTTTTTTTAATCATAGGAGATAGAGCTGAGCATTTATCACTATGGTTGCATGATATTTGCCTTGTACCTGCTTATTGACTTGAGAGATGGCTTTCTAAATAGGGCAAGAGCTTCCTGCAACTGGAATGTTTTAATACATGGGATTTGTTCATCACAACAGAGTTTTTGATGTGAGATAATGTCTTCAAGTGGGGCAGATCAACTATAAGTCTCTCTGGATGTCCAGAAGAATATCTGAACCACAAGATAGGCACTGTGTCATATTCCAGCCCAAACCTGATTAAGGCTCAGATTGTTTGGGTGTTCATGTGAACAGGAAGACCCGACATCAACTGTTTTTTTCTCTTCAGTGCAGACAGGAAAGTGAGAGCAGGGCCTTTCTTGCCCGGGTGATTTTGCCATCATCTGCACACTGTTGCCTTGGGGTGATGTGCAGCCAGTGCTGGTCAGATCCATCCGCCAGTCTCCTTCCCAACACAGCTCCGTGCCCTGTGCAGCCAGGCGGGCAGTAGTCATTGCTGCAGGTGACCTACTGGTCGTTTTTCGCCAGCGGTGTGGACAGAGGTAGGGTTTGTCTATGAGTGTGTTTTGGGGGCATGTTCGTGGGTGTACGTGGATATTGACGTTGATATGGATAGAGAGGCATTTCCCTCCTCTGGGAGGCTATGAAGTCCCGCCCACGATGGGGTGCAGAGGGACTGTTCACCCTAAGCATGTATGTTCTCTGGTGGTTTGCAGGATGGAAGCTCAGCAAAACTGAGGAGACTAGGGTTAATGTCTAATACTAAAAGACACTGAACAAGAAAGAAAGCCACAACAATCTCTGCCCCTCCCCCAGGCCTGATTTCCTAATCTTTTAGGAATGATTTACAATAAATAAAAGACTTTCTGAGAGAAGGTTTTTTTTCCAAGTTAACAATGGATGTCAACTACCCCTCCCTGTGGCCCTTTCCCATTTCTTTCACACTGTCCAGCTTTAGACTTCATCCTGCAGCAAGATTCATGAAGGCAACTCCCCTGTGCCCATGCAGAGAGATCACGGTGGTATGCAAACCATAATCACCTGGATTCCTTACAGAAATGGGTTGTTTCCTTTCGAGAAGGCTCATTAGAGCATGCAGCAGTGTAAAACTCAAAGCTTGTAAGAAAATGGTTTCATAGAGCCTGATCTCTCTTGTCCCACAGCTCCTCTGATCATTTACACTGGAGCACAAAAGAGGGCAAAAAACCCCCAAACCTAAAGCAAACAAACAAAGCAAACCATCCTCCTAATGGTGTATGTTCTTCATTTCCAACTGTGATGGTGTTTTACACCCACTTTGTGCAGGTGTACACGAATGCAGGTCGGGAAGCAGTGTGGGGAGCAAAGCTCTTAAGGAGTTAGTGGAGCTTCCCTGCTGGAAGGTTATAATCGTGCTGAAAGAGGGAAATCTTCCCTCGGCAGAGGGGAAATATGTGATGCAATTTCAGCACAGAGTTGCTAGAGATAGAATAGCCGTAAACTGAAAAGAAAAAAAAAAAGGAAATGTAAGGAACACTTTGCATGGCCCAAATGTGCCATGTCAAAGCTAATAGAAAGGGATCCTGTGACTGCAGAAGCAGCAGTGTACTGGCTACATGGTGCATGGTGTTGGCATCTTTTACCTGCAAGGAGAAGTGCACGTCCCTGATCCTGGGTACAGGGACTGTTGGCCGTTTCTTCTTACTGCTGACAGCTTTCCTTGAGGCGAGGTTTTTAAGCATTATGGACTGAAAAGGCCCGATCTGCTGTTGCATTTGAGGTGAAATTGTTTCATGTGGAATGACTGCGGTTGGAGAAGGCTCCACTTCAGAGAGTCGATGGTCAGGAGCAGGGTGTGACTTCAGAAGAGGGTAATGTCTCCAGCCTTCCCATGCTAAGGATTCATGTCTCCACTTCACCTTCCCTCAGTCCCATCTTCAAAAGTTCCCGTTTCTCAGATGTTTCCACCTCCTCCAGTTGTGCCAGTTCAGCCGCTTGTGGGGATGAAATCTACATCAGAGCTAGTCTGGTGTTAAGGATTTGTTCTTGTTGTAGAGCTTTTAAAAAAAGTTGGATCGTTTAAACAGCTCACCTATGAGTGTAGCTACATAAATAGTTTAACTGGCACAAGTGAGTGGCAATAACTGTGAGAGCATGGCAGGATCCTCTAAAACTGGGTCTGCTGCAGATGGAACAGTGAAACAGAGCTGCAGCCCTACACACTCTCAATGTTATTTGCATGAGTAGCTTCATTGTGCTTCAGTGGGACTCTACTTACACATGTAAAATTGTTTGCAGGGCCAGGCCCTTAAAGAGAATAAAAGCCACGATCAGGGTGTGCCATGCTCTGAACCATGTACAGAAAGTGTCATGCAAATGTATTTTGCTGGCTGGGCTATCGTCTGATCTGTCTGCTCCACAGAACCAGAGCTCCTGTGGCAACTTTCCTTAGGCTTGGTTTGCTCTAATGGAAGAGGGCCCTGCTTTTGAATAGACAGGCTGATCTCCTGCCCTCTCTGCAGACAGGGAGTTGTGAGGAAAGCGTACACAGTGTGTTGAGAGCTGTAATGCTTCCAAGATGTTCTTGGAATTGCCGAAGTGCTCTAAAGAGCCGGGACAGCGGGGTTCTCTGGGGCAGCTTTTATAAGCTTGGCCAAGGGAGGGCAAGGCCTCTATACAGGGGGCTGTTCTCGATGATGGTGGTGACGGTCCCACTATCTGGGGCTCTGCTACCTGAAATCCCGATTTACAACCTGTCTTCGCAGCTAGGATCGTTTTGGAGCCTGTTGTTGTCAGTTCCCATGGTAAAACCCTTCAAGGACAGCCTTGGGAATTCACTGCTGTGGTAGATTCCCTAAGGTGGTGGGTGAAGTAGCAATTTAACTCTTGAGAGTGAAGCAAAGCACCTTGATCGCTTCTCTCCGGAGCCCCAAAGAGAGGAAGGAAGAGACTTAAAGCCGTTGGAGGGGAGAGGCTTGGTGTGGTTATTTGAGACCGCTGCCTGCAGAGTTGCACAGTCATTTATAACTGTTTGAAATGTGGGGGGATGGGGTCGGGGGGATGGGAGAGGAGTCGGAGGAACCACAGCATCTGCAAACTCATAGCATTTTGTGCTTGTTTTCCCCGGTCTAACTCCTAAAGGGACAAGACAATGAAGTACTGGGTCAGAGGAGGGAGGAGTACAAAAAGGCAGTTCACTACCTCCTCGTATTTTACCGCTGGTGTTGTATGTGTCGGGATTGAGGCACGGGGTAGGATTTTCAAAGGTACCTTTGGAAAACGGAAGTTGGGTGCCTTAGGCTCCACAGAAAAATCCCAGCCTCTACTGCCCAGGGCAAACAACTTCCTTTTAAGCAAGCCACGATGGGTTCTTGGAGTCGGTGAGAGTGGGACTGGATCTTCTGTCGGAAGCATTGTGAAGTACATTCTCTTCCATACACCATGCTGGACTGCCTGGCCAGCATGGTGGGGGATGCATGAAGGACAGGAAGAATTGTAGGTGTTGTATTAAAAAAGACCCGTATGAATGTAAAAATGGGCAAGGTTTAAACATCAGGTAAAGGAACATGTGGAACCGATGGCAGCAAAGGTGGTGGTTCCAGTTCCACCGACACTTCAGCTGTAGAAGGCGCTGGCCGTGATCACTGGAAAGACGCAGGTGGGGCTGGCGTCAGTGACTGGAAAGACTAGTCAGAGGCCAGAGATTTCCACCTTCGGGTCGTGGATCCTGGGAACTTGTAGCCCCAGGGGCTTGTCTGGAAGAGGTGTCAGTGGGCTGAAAGTCTGTCCAGCGGGAACCGTTTAGGGTGCGTGGTCTGCAAATCAGAAGGGACTGAAACACCAGTGTTAAGAAGTATCTCCCTGAAGGAACAGTATCCATTTGGGGTAAGAGGTGAAAATTAGCTACTGTTGCAGTGCTCAGGAAACTGTAAAGAGTTCTTTAACAGTGTTTGCAAGTGGGCAGGGACAAGGGGAGGAGAAGAGAGGGACAAAAAGAGAAAAAGGGATTGATGGCTGAGCAAAGAGAGGAGGTGGTTTTATCTGCCAAGATCAACGCCCAGCATTAATGTTGCGCTAAAAGGGTCTTCTTCCAAAGACTTGAGTTACTTGAAAGTGGGAGTTGGACAAGTTGGGAATTGGACAAAGAGTGGGTCGTTTGAGGATAAAAGGGGAGGGAGGACACTGCATTTCTGTTCACTGATGTTGTATTGGCTAAACAGGTTATTCAGGCAGCGCGGATAAGCAAAACCGATCCGCTGACTTTCTCTGTTCTGCTGCGTCGGTGTGCCACCGGTGGCTTGGAAACCTCTTCCTTACAGCCACGAGATCGCCCATTTTAAGAACATTTTGTGGAGGTGAAGGAGAAGGATTAGTGGATGTTGAAAGCCGTCTTTTCACAGAGTAAGTCTCAGACTGAATAGGGCGGGGGATTGCCACAAATCTTCAAAACTCTTCACTGCCAGTTTGAAACCAAACTACATTGATGTCTAATCCCTCAAACACGGAGCATTTGTCCAGGATGGGGCCCTCGAGCATTCTTTGGAGTTGATAGGTTGTGTTTGTTTGCCATTACTGCCTGGTCTCTCCCTGTTCAGTTCCAACTGCTGCTTATCCTGGCGCTTTCTCCCACCAGAAGAAAGCCCTCAGGTCACTCGGCGGGAGGGCAGTCGGGGTGCTCAGCCACCGGGGAGGAGGGACGGGCTTCTCCACAAATCTCCCCCGCTCTCATCCCGCCTTCCTCAGAAACATGTGGAAGGGACATGTGCCAGCGGCCCGAGCC